>PVIU01014748.1:0-50790 GCA_004026605.1 Ondatra zibethicus
TCACTCAGGATAGCGTTTTCTATTTCCATCCATTTGCATGCAAACTTCAAGATGTCCTTGTTTTTTACCGCTGAGTAGTATTCTAATGAGTATATAATCCACACTTTCTTGATCCATTCTTCCATTGAGGGGCACCTAGGTTGTTTCCAGGTTCTGCCTATTACAAACAATGCTGCTATGAACATAGTTGCACAAATGGGATATATTTATTATATTGCAAATGTGCATTTCTACCTCTGATCAAGATACTTATACATTGTTTACATTTTGAGGTCATTGTCCTCACTTGTTGAAGAGTTCTTTATTGTATAATATTCTAATATGAAGTCTTAGTCTTTAAGTTATATAGGTATTAAGAATTATAGATCAATAGTCATCTATGTGGTTCTTTAGATACATACAGATTGTATTCTGCATATATAGGTAATCTTCAACCACTTCAAAGAACTGTAGAATATGGCATTTAAATAACTTAGGGTTCTATTGAAATGAGACATGATTGCTCCTGGCAGAACCAATCTATTCCCGAGAGAATGTTGAGCCCTGATGACATTCCACTTGGAGGTTGTTTTCTTGACAAAACTAGCCTTTTGGCAAGGAACTGCCCGTGCCTCAACCACTGAAAAGGTACATGGTATCCGGAAATGGATAACCAGTACTATCAAATCTTGCCAAGACAGGGTAAGATGGTTTTGAAAAATTTCCTGCCTCTAAAAATGCTCTATCTGTTACTCTAGGCCTTAGCCAAAATTGGTTGCTTTAATATTGCAAATGAGACTTTGTGTGATTGCCCAGGTAGCCAGTTGTCTCTGTCATTTGTTGCACATTCTGGAAGTTGCTTGATTGCACTTCCTGCTTACTCAAGTAATATTATTTCCCTTCTTGGATCTTCGATGGGGTTGAAGACTAGATAATTGTAGTTACTTTCCTCTCATGACTTGGCCAAGTTATTTATTATTCAAGACTTAAACCAATTAAGATAGGATAATTATTGAATATATTTGTTCTTGTTGTATATAATTTTGTATTAGGCTTAGAACTCTCTTATTTAAACAAAAGGGAGAGGTGCTGTAGTTACCTGTCCACTGGGGCGTGGCCTCTTATACTATTTATGCCAATGTAGAGCATGTGTCTGTGGGATTTGGTTTCTGTTCTCTGTTCTATTAGAGGATTCTGATTTGTGAGGTTACCCCTAAATAAATATCTGTCTATTTTTCTCAATTCTGAGCAAGCATGGGATTCCTTTTAAGTGTCCAACTTCTGTGTGACCCTCAAGAAAAGGGACCATCTACATGCGATAATGGTTAGGCAACTTTGAAGCCTTGAGCTAAGAAGCTGTGAGATTATTCTCCTGGGCCATATGAATTCTTCTGAGAGGGTTATTATGAAATGCAACACCCGTGCACACACACATACATACACACACACACACACAAACACACACACACACACACACACACACACACACACACACACACCACCCTCACCACCAATCTGGCACTGTGTATGTGTATTCTGGTTTCTTGTCTTTCCATGAGTTTTTAATAAAGCTACCGTAGTCCAGACACCATGAGTTCCCCAAAACTGCCAAAATGCTTCCAGTGCCATGTCCTTGAACCAGTAGAACGGTGAGCTAAATAAACAATTTTCATTTATAATGAAAATATAAATAAATAAATATTTCAATACTTCATTTCACAAACGAAGAGATGAAGAATGTAAATCTTTGACTATGAGATCATTTCATGCTTATTCTGTCTTTAGTTTCCTTCAGCAATCTTGTTTAGTTTTTAGAATAAAGTGTTTCAAATCCATAGTTTAATTTATTCATACAAATTTTACTTCAAGTGTTTTTTAAATCAGATATCCTTTAAATTTTCCTTTTGGTTGATTTTTGCTAGCCAATACAAACACATCTGCCTTTTGTAATTCAGTTTTTCATTGGATAATTGTTTTTAAATTCATTTATTAATGCTAGTAAATTTGCAAAATCAACAGATTTTTTTTGAAATTTCAAAATGAATACATTTGACCTTGTAAACTGCATGTAAATTCTCACTTTTTTATTGATTCTACCTCCCCAATAAAATTTTTCTTCCATTTGGATCTCTAGAGATGTCTCAAAAATATCTTATATGTTATTCTTTTTATATCTGAGTGATTCAAAAGATGTTACTCAAATTTTTAAATAGCCTCATACCAGCATTTTTCTACTAATTTAAACATGTTATGTTATAATATACCATACTCATAAAATTTAGGAAATGCATATGGTAATAAGATGATTAGCCAGGAAGTCAAAACCAGGATTAAAATAAAGATTGTCATGAGCCTTTGGAAGAATGTCATCATGTCCCTTAATTGTCTGCATACTGCATGCTCTCCACCTACATATCCACTGTTCAGGGCTCTGTACAGCAGTCCCCTGCTTTTATTAGACACAGCCGATCATCTGTTGATTCACATCTTAAAAACTGTAGGGTACTGAGCTTCTTGACTCATTTCTGCAACAAAATGATGCTTCAGTTATTTGTCCACATGTTCCTAGCCACACCCACTTAGCATTTTTTAAATGTTCCTGGTAAGAAAATTATTGCAGATATGCAATCAAGACAAATTTAGACAGAAATAACCCTTTGAACAGGTCAGTGTGTTTAACAAATATACGGAGGCTTGAGAGAGAAGAAAAATCAGAATAAATAAAACAAAGTCTTTTAAAAATCAGAGTACAGACAGTCATAAATTAAAGGAGTAAAGAAAGATAAGTCATGTAAGGATAAAAAATACACAGAGTCTGATTTGTTCATACTATTGTGTTCTTTGAATTATTTGACTGTGAATGAGCTAAGTACAGAGAGACATTTCATTGCATGGGCTGCTAATCTAAAACAACATACATACTTTAAAGGTATCTTGACTATAAATTTTGGTATAAGGATATGTTGCTTTGGAAAAGAATTTTTTTTTCTTGCTTCCACAGAGGATGAGAATCTGTCAATACCTTCCAGACTAATGTGGTTTGATGGAACAAGACCCCCTAAAATGTCTCTGTGAACCCCTAAAAATACTTCACCCAATAGAAAGCAGGAAGCAGTTTGGAGAGAACCATACCCCAAATCCCCAAATATTCTTTATAAATGTTTGTTTGCACTTCAAGGGATATGCTATGGAGATAAATACTTTGTACTTGTATGGATCTTGGTTTATTGATACAAATTTTAGATCAATTTTGTTATATATATATTTCTACTCTTGATTAAGGTATTGTGTTTGTGCAGCTCATTTAAAATCGTAATGTATTTTTAAGAAATATAGGTTAATACATAATCATCTATAATAGTCAAGTTTCTAGTCATGTTAGTTAGCTCTTCTAGATATATAGCGATATATTTCAGTTAGATAGGTATTCTTCAATTTTTTTCGGAGACCTTCAGAATATGACATTTAAAATGTTTTAAGAAGTTAGAGTAAGAATGGCCAAGATCAAAAACACTGATGACAACATATACTAGAGACATTGTGAAGCAAAATGAACACTCCTGCATTGCTGGTGGGAATGCAAGCTGGTACAGCCCATCTGAATGTCAGTGTGGGGATTTCACAGAAATTAGGAAACAACCTTCCTCAAGACCCACTAATACATCTTTTGAGTATATATCCAAAGGGTGCTCAATCATGCCACAAGGATATATGCTCAACTATGTTTATAGCAGCATTGTTTGTCATAGCCAGAACCTGGAAATAACCTAAATACCCCTCGACCGAAGAATGGACAAAGAAAATGTGGTACATTTACGCAATGGAGTACTACACAGCAGAAAAATATAATGACATCTTGAATTTTGCAGGAAAATGGATAGAGCAAGAAAACATTATTTTGAGTGAGGTAACCCAGAACCAGAAATACAATTATCACATGTACTCACTCATAGGTGGTTTTTAAACATAAAACAATGAAAGCTAGCCCACAATTCACAATCCCAGAGAACCTAGACAACAATGAGGACCCTAAGAGACACATACATAGATGTAGTCTACATGGCAAGTAGAAAAAGACATGATCTCCTGAGTAAATTTGGAGCATGGGGAACTTAGGAGAAGTATGAAGGGGAGGGGAGAGGCATGGATGGGAGCAGACCAGACTCTCTGAATGTGGCTGCCAATGGGGGCAGACTGAGAAGCCATCAACAATGACACTAGGACCTATCTCTTCTGCATGTATTATCTTTTTGGGAACCTAGTCTATTTGGATGCACACCTTCCTAGGCTGGGATGGAGCGGGGAGGGCCTTGGACTTCCCACAGGGCAGGGCACCATGCCCTCTTTTAAGGAAGCAGGGAGAGGGAGGAGGGGTAGTGGGGGAGCAGGAGGGGACTGGGAGAAGGAGAGGAAATGTAAATTTTTTTGAATGGAAAAAAAATACAAGAATATGGAAAAAAATAAAAATCAATTAAAAAAGAAATTAGAACTTTTTATGACAAAGAGACACATCTTCTCCTGGAAGCACCGATCTACTTCAAGAAGATGATGGGAATCGAAGAGGCTACTTATGAAGTTTGCTAGGCATTTGGGCAAGAAAATGCTTTTACCTGGACTGCTTGATGCTATGTTGTATGAACTGGACATGCAAGACCCACAGGAAAATGATTGCTGAACTTGCCTAAAGGTGAAAGAATCCTTTGGGGTTGCTTCATGAAAGAATAAAATTAGTCTGTCTTACATTCTTCAGTACACAGAAGAGAACAACTGATGGACTTTAGCCATTACAAAACAGAACAGTTCTTCAAATTTCCTGCTTTATGAAAAAGTCTGCTAGATACTATGGGCCTGTAAGCTGAACATTGGATGCCCCAAAGTTACAGAAGAACTTTGAGTGACTGTCCAAGGGAGATGTCTTTGTCAATTATAGTTTTGGAAGGTGCCTACAAAGCACTTCCTGTTTACTTAGGTAATATTATATTCTTCTGCTTTCTTTTATGGAGTTGAAGAATAGATAGCTATAATTATAGTTTTCTTTAGTTATGATAAAAGATAAAGTAGATATAATATTGTAACTGTAGTTCTTGCTTGACACCTGTTTTGTTGTGTCTAATTTTACTATGTTGAAATTAAAACTTTCCTTTTTATTTAGACAGAAAAGGAGAGGTGATGTGGGATTCCCTCTGTATGCTTTGAATATCATTGTTTAATAAAGAATCTTCTTTGGTCTGTGATAGGGTAGAATAGAGCTAGGCTGGAAAAATAAACTGAATGCTGGGGGGGAGGCGGAGTCAGTGAGAAGCCATGTAGCTGCTGCTAGAGACAGACATGCTGGAACCTTGCCAGTCGGCCATGAACCTCGTGGGAAAATATAAAATAATGGAAATGGATTAATTTAAGATATAAGAGCTAGATAACAATAAGCTTAAGCTATTGTCCAAGCAGTGTTTTAAATAGTATAGTTTTGTGTAATTATTTCAGGTCTGGGTAGCCAGGAACAAACAAGCAGTCTCTGCCAACAGCTGATTATAATAAAACCAAGAATTTCATATAGCCTTTTATGTGTTTAAATAACTTCCCCTATTCTTGACATATTGCTTTCATATTACAAGGTTAGCTTATTTTCTTATGTACTTTTTCTATAGAGCTTTAGATGAGCCTGTGATTTTTATCCCTCCTTTTATGAATATAATCTTAAACATTTTTAGGTGTTGAGCAATCTTTGCACCCTAGAAACAATTCTTGACAAATGTATGATGTACAATTGGATTTGGTTTAATATTGTTCTGTTGAGAACGTTTGAATCAACATTCAGCAAGATTATTGGCCGATAGTTTTTTTCCCCATCCTGACTGTTGAGAACTTACTTTAAAGTTTATTGTCAAGTAATTCACATACTTTAGGTTTTTCAGTATCCATTTCTGGAGACTTCTACTTGCTTGTTTGCTTATGTAACTTTGTGTTGATTACAAAAAATCAAAGCCATGCATTTTGTATACAGGAGTATATCTATGTCTACAGGTGCTATAAATTTTCTTGCTAGATTTCATGCAACATTTTCCTGGATTTTTCTCAAACAGAATTGATCTGTGTATCACTGAGTCATTATTTTCATGGAGGAAAAAACAGCTCTGATTTCCTATTTGGCTATATTTTTGCTAATCATGAAAGGTATCATTTTTCTGTTGTTCAGAATTATGACATTTACAGTAGTATTCAAACTGACAACAGATTTTACTAAACTGAATAGCTAAGAAAAACATCTAAAAAGTAGTGACACAGAGGACATATCAGTCAAGCTATGTAAAGTGACTCTATCCAAAGCTCTTTTTCTTGATTCTAAGAAGAAAAGAGGGTAGATTACAGTTTAGCAACTTAAAGAAAATATGAGGCCAAGACCTAATAAAGACCCATCACCATGGTGTGGATCATTCTCTGTTTTCTGAGCCAAAAATAGTTTCTCGGAAAACAGTGTTGAATTCTAAATTCTATAACTGTGTTCCCCTCACTGGGAACATACTCATTTCATCTGATGATAAAATGGATTTTCCTCAAGAAATGGGCTTCTGTTTATACCTGTAGGTAACAAAACAAATAGATATTCTTTTCGTTTCATACTCATGGAAAGATTTTATAGCAAAAAAACTATTGAGTGCACCATTGATTATAATAATTCAGGCCTTAAAATGTTCCGAACAGTAAGGATTAGTTAATATATGATACATTTGTATGATGATCTATTTAGAAAAGGTGCTTTCTGTACAATGTTATTAGGGTACAAATGAGGCAAACAAATGATAACTGAAACACAAGCTAATCGGGCAGAGAAAAGTATATGCTTTAAAACTTAACGTTTTTATTAGATACATAAATTCATTTCATATATGTTTCCTAGTCATCTGCTTTAGTCAAATGGTTGTGATAGTGGAGCCCAAAGGAATAAATGTGGTCAACTCTTAAGTCGCCTACCATGCAGGTACAGAAATGAACAGATAAACCACTACTGTAGGGTACATGTATAAATATATAATGTTCATATAGATATATACAAATTTTGCAATGTGTATATGTGTGTGTGTGTACATAGATCCATGTATATGTGCTCCTGTGCTAGTGTATGTGTATGCAATAATAGGAAAATTTGCTAGTTAAGTAAAATGGAAAGGAAACTTAGCTTATATCTGAAATTCAAAAGGCTTAGAAATTTTCAGGCTTAAAATTCTCCTTTTTTAATTCACATCCTGACCAAAGTTTCCCCTTTTACCTCTCCCCCCAGACTCTCCCACCTCCTCCTTTCTGCTCCACCCTATCCAGTACTCCTCCATTTCTCTCCATATAAAAGGTCAGACTCCCATAAATATTAACCAAACATGGTAAATCAAGTTGCAGTAAGACCAGGCCCCACCCTTTATTTTAAGGTTGGACAAGGCAATCCACTATGAGGGAAAGGGTCTAAAGAATAAACAAAATAGTTAGAAATAGCCCCTGTTCCCACTATTAGGAAGTCAACAAGAAAACCAAGCTACACAACTCTAACAAATATGCAGAGGACTTAGGTCAGTCCTATGTAGGCTCTCTGGTGGCTGGTTCAGTTTCTGTGGGTTTTCTTGTGGTGTCCTTGACCACCTTGGTTCCTAAAATTTTTCCTTCCACTCTCCAACATAATTCCATGAGTTTGCCTAATGTTTGACTGTGGGTCTATACATCTGTTTCCATCAGTTGCTGGATGAAGCCTCTGTGATGAAAATTGGGCTAGGTGCTAATTATTATTAGTAGTAATAATAATATTTTATTAGTAGAGAAGAATATCATTAGGAATCATTTGGTTTACCTTTTTCAAGTCTTGTTTGGTTCTATCCTAGGTCTCAGGGCTATCCAGCTTCTGGGTTTTGGTCCTCGAGCCAGTGGCAGGAGTGGGCTCTCTCTCATGATATGGGTCTCAAGCTTGACCAGTCTTGTGTTGGCCACTCCCACAATTTCTGTACAATTTTTATGGCAGCACATCTTGTAGGCAGGGAAAATTGTAGATCAAAGAATTTGTGACTAGGTTGGTGTCACAATTCCTCCACTGAAAGTCTTGCCTGGTTGCAGAACATTGTCAGTTCAGGCTTTGTATCTCCCATTGCTAGGAGTCTTAGTCACTCTCATAGATTCTTGGGAATTTCCACTACCCTAAATTTCTAGTTCATCCGTGAAATGGCCCCCAATTCCAGTTGTCTCTCTCAGTACTCTTTATTCATCCTTTGGTTGAGGGACTTTTCGGGTGTTTCAAGTTTTTAGCTATTATGAATAAATCTACTATGAATATAGTTCATCAAATGTCCTTGTGGCATGATATGGCATGTCCTTTGCTTAGGAGTTAAGGTATAGCTGGGTCTTGAGGTAGATAGATTTCCAATTTTTTAAGAAACTGCCATATTGATATCTAAGGTAAATACATAAGTTTACACTCACACCAGCAAAGGAAGGGTGCTCTCCTTGCTCTATATACTCACCAACATGAATTGTCATTTGTGGTTTTGATCGTAGTTACTCTGACAAGTGTAAAATGGAATCATTAAGATTGACATTTTTGTATTGGTGAAGGATGTTAAACATTACTTTAAGTGATTCTTGGTCATTTGAGATTCCTCTGTTGGTAATTCTGTTAGGTCTGAACCTCATTTTTAATTGGATTATTTGTTTTGTTGATATCTAGTTTCTTGAGTTCTTTATATAACTATTCTGCTGTGGAGTTGGTAAAGGTTGCCATTTTTTGCCATTGACAGTATCCTTTGCCTTACAGAAACTTTTCAGCTTTATGAGGCCCCATTTATTAATTATAAATCTTAGTGCCTGTACTATTGGTGTACTGTTAAGTAAGTTGTCTATCTTGTTGATTTTCTCAAAGAATCAGCTCTTTATTTCATTGATTCATTGTATCATTTGCTTTGTTTCTATTTTATTGATTTCGGTCCTCAATTTAATTATCTCTTGCTGTCTTCTCCTCTTGGGTGTGTTTGCTTCTATTTTGTTCTAGAGCTTTCAGGTGTGCTGTTAAGTTGATAGTATAAAATCTCTCCAATTTCTTCATTAAGACAATTAGAGCTGTGAACTTTCCTCTTGGCACCACTTTCATTATGTCCCGTAAGTTTGGGTATGTTTGTGCATGCATTTTTATTGAATTACAGGACGTTTTAAATTTCTTTCTTTATTTCTATCTTGACCCAGTAGTCTTTCAGTAGGGAGGTAAGTGGAGTGTTTTGTCCCAACAAGCCTAGTCCCAAATAACAAGCTCAGACACTGAATATGAATTATAAATACTTGAACAATAGCTCAGGCTTGTTATTAGCTAACGCTTACATTTTAAGTTAACCCATATTTTTATTTAGGCTTTGCCACGTGGCTTGGTGCCTTTTTTCTGTGTGACGTGCCCATGTTTATCTCATTGTATCTGCCAACAACTCTCTGACTCTGCCCTTCTTCATCCCATCATTCGAAGTTTGGCTTTTCCACCTAACTTTCTACCTGGCTACTGGCCAATCAATGTTTTATTAAATGTTAAACATATTAAAATGTTTTACTAAATTCAAGTGACAAATATTTAGTGTACAAGATGATTATTCCTAAGCAAGGGAGTTGTTCAGTTTCCATGAGTTTGTAGACTTTCTATTGTTCTGTTGTTGATGTACAGCTTTAATCCATGGTTGTCTGATAAAATACAGGGGTTGTTCAAATTTTCTTGTATCTGTTGAGATTTGTTTTGTGCCTGAGTATGATGTCAATTTTGGAGAAGGTTCTTTGTTTAGGTGAACTGCTTTGTAGATATCTATTAGGTCCATTGGATTCTGAATGTCTATTAGTTCCATTATTTCTCTGTTTAGTTTCTGTCTCAACAAGTTGTTCATAGGTAAGAGTGATGCTGAAGTCTCCCACTATTAATATGTGGGATTTTATAAGTGATTTAAGCTTTACTAATGATTTTTTTTACAAATGTAAAAATGCTGCCCATGCATTTGAAGTATAGATGTTAAAAACTGAGATGTCATCTTGGTGAAGTTTTCTTTTAATGAATATGAAATGCCCTTCTCCATCTCTTTTGATTTATTTTGGTTGAAAATCTATTTTGTTGTTAGATATTAAAATGACTACATAAGTTTGCTTCTTGGGTCCATTTGTTTGGAAAATCTTTTTTCAACCTTTTACTTTGAGGTAATGTCTAATTTGGATGTTGAGGTGTGTTTTTTGTATGAAGCAAAAGGTTGTAAACTGTTTTTTAATCCATTCTGTGTGCTCTGTGTGCTTATGTCTTTCCTTTAGGAAATTGAGTCCATTGATATTGACAGATATTAATGACCCATTAATGACAGATATTAATGGCCAATGATAGTCAATTCCTGCTATGGTGGTGATGGTGGTACTGGTAGTTTCTCTCTCTCTCTCTCTCTCTCTCTCTCTCTCTTTCTCTCTCTCTCTCTCCCTGTATGTGTTTGTGTGTGTGTGTGTGTGTGTGTGTGTGTGTGTGTGTACACACGCGCACATGTGTATGCACGCTTTTACCCCTTCTTTTGGTTTTGCTGGTGTGAAATTATTTATTTCCTGTGCTTTCTTGGGTGTAGTTAACCTCCTTGGGTGCAAGTTTTCCTTCTAGTAAGACTGAATTTGTAAACAGATATAATTGTTATATTTGACTTTATCATGGAATATCTTGTTTTCTCTATCTATGATGGTTGAAAGCTTGGCTGGGTAGAGTAGATTAGACTTGTATCTGTGGTCTTTTAGAGTCTTCAAGACATCTGTCTGAGACCTTCTGGATCTTAGAGTATGCATTAAGATATAGGGTGTAATTCTAATAGGTCTGCATATATATGCATAAGAACAGACAGAATGACAAATGGAACTGAATAGAAGACCTGGATATTAATCCACACTCCTTTAAACACCTGATTTTTGACAAAGAAGCAAAAAAAATATAAAATGGAAAAAAGCATATTTAACAAATGGTGCTGGCATAATTAGATATCAACATGTAGAAGAATGAAAATAGACCCATATCTATCACCATGCACAAAACTCAAGTTCAAATGGATCAAAGACCTCAACATAAAGCCAGCCACACTGAACCTCATAGAAGAGAAAGTGGGAAGTACACTTGAATGCATTGGCACAGGAGACCACTTCATAAATATAACTCCAGCAGCACAGACACTGAGAGAAACAATTAATAAATGGGACCTCCTGAAACTGAAAAGCTTTTGTAAAGCAAAGGACACAGTCAACAAGACAAAACTACAGCCTAAAGAATGGGAAAAGATCTTCACTAACCCTACATCAGACAGAGGTCTGGTCTCCAAAATAGACAAAGAACTCAAGAAACTGGTCATCAAAAGAACACATAATCCATTAAAAAAAATGGAGTATGGACCTAAACAGAGAACTCTCAACAGAGGAATCTAAAATGGCTGAAAGACACTTAAGGAAATTTTCAATGTCTTTCGTCATCAGAGAAATGCAAATCAAAACAGCACTGAGATTCCATCTTACACCTGTAAGAATGGCCAAGATCAAAAACACTGATGACAACTTATGCTGGAGAGGTTGTGGGGGAAAAGGGAACACTACTGCATTGCTGGTGGGAATGCAAGCTGGTACAGCCCCTTTGGATGTCATTGTGGTGATTTCTCAGAAAATTAGGAAACAACCTTCCTCAAGACCCAGTAATACCACTTTTGGGTATATATCAAAAAGGTGCTCAATCGTGCCACAAGGACATGTGCTCAACTATGTTTATAGTAGCATTGTTTGTCATAGCCAGAACCTGGAAACAACCTAAGTGTCCCTCGACCAAAGAATGGATAAGGAAAATGTGGTACATTTACACACACATTGGAGTACTACACAGCAGAAAAAATAAAGACGTCTTGAATTTTTCAGGCAAATGGATGAAGCTAGAAAACATTATTTTGAGTGAGGTAATCCAGACCCAGAAAGACAATTATCACATCTACTCACTCATAGGTGGTTTTTAAACATAAAGCAAAAAAACCTACAAACCACAATCCCAGAGAACTTAGACAACAATGAGGTCACTAAGAGAGACTTACATAGAACTAATCTACATGGGAAGTAGAAAAGGACAAGCTCTCCTAAGTAAATTGGGAGCATGGAGACTTTGGGGGAGGGTTGAAGAGGGGCGGGGAGAGGCAGGGAGGGGGGCAGAGAAAAATGTAGAGCTCAATAAATATTAATAAAAAATGATTGGGCAAGGAAATTCTCAATCTCTTCCATCTCTTGTATTCTGTTGATGATGTTTGTGTCTGTAGTTCCTATTCGCTTACCTAGATTTTCTATCTCCAGTACACTTAGTTTGTGTTTTCCTCATTGCTTCTATCAACTTACAAGTTTTGAACAATTTTATTCACTTTCTTCCTGTGCTCATTTATCTTTTTTCTGGATTTCTATAAAGGATTTATTCATCCTATTTAATGAACTCTATCATCTTAATAAATTGAGTATGAGATTATTTTCTTGTGCTTCATCTCTGTTGGAATATGCAGCCAGGGCTTGCTGTAGTAGGATAGCTGGGCTCTGGTGCTATGTGTTGCCCTGGCTATTGTTGTTTCTGTTCTTTTGCTGGCTTCTATTAATTAGGATTTGTAGTTAGTATAGGTTTAGGTGCCAATTTGCGAGTTTATCTTTGTTGGATTGATGTTTTTTCCTTTGGTTTCAATTTCTTCTCTGATCTTATGGCTTGTGTGGCCTGTGGTTTTGGTGACCAGTGACTCTTCAGGTCCAGTAGGGTGTCTCTGCTGGGGTTTTGGTCTCCTGTGTGGCCTTGGGGTTTCAGGTACAGGCTTGGTCCCTGGGATTCCTAGTACCAATTTGTCTTCTGGGAAAGCAGAGGTCTACAAGAGTTGTGGGCATGGGGTCCCTTGTACCAGTGTGACCTCTGGTAGAGAATGGGTCTTCTGACAGAGTATTGGACTAGGGTATGGAGCTGAGGGGAGGGGGAACTATTGGGGATAGCTGTATGGGCTCTAAGAAGTGTTAGTGGGCAGTGGATATTGTCTTACCTGGGATTCCTAGTACTAGCATAGTCTCCAGGAGAGCAGCTGTGTTCTGCCAGAGTCATGAGCCAGGACATGGAGCCTATGGCAGGGGGTCTAGAATTCACTTCTTTGAAGAGGAAAAAAGCCACAGCAGAAAGTTTGTAAGAGGCAGAGGATCAGAGGGTTTCTTGTAAGATTGTGTATCCTATCAGAAGATGTAAAGCTTAACCAACACAACCTCCAAAACATAGCCGAACAAGGAAGACACAAATAAACATCCCAGACTACATGGTAGAAACCCCCCTAAGGCCTCAAGACCGGGAATTACAGGCAGCTGTGTATAGCTCGGAGCTGGGAAGATGGTCCTCCCAGGGAAGAGTGCACCAACTGGTTGTCCAGTACCAAACAATCAGCCCTGAATACACACACACACGAGTAACTTTATGTGGATTCAACAAGCTATGTTTGGGAATAAAGAAGTTGTGAATTTGAAGGGGAGTGGGAAAGGGTATATGGGAGGGTTTGTAGGAAGAAATGGAATGGAGAAAGTTTGTAATTAAATTAGAATCTCAAAAATAAAAAAAACAGATTTTTTTCCATGGGCTTATGAAGGCACAGTGGGGAACAGTGAATAGTGATAAAAATAGGGTATCCAGAGCCTAAGTATGTGAAAAGGAAAGGAAGATCCAAGTGGATTATTGAAAGCCCGGTGTGCCACACTAGGATGTGAGCATTCCTGTGGAACTAAAGCCCAGTGTGCCGCACCAGGGTGTGAGTATTCTTGTGGAGACTCTCGAG
Organism: Ondatra zibethicus; assembly: GCA_004026605.1. Classification (NCBI taxonomy): domain Eukaryota; kingdom Metazoa; phylum Chordata; class Mammalia; order Rodentia; family Cricetidae; genus Ondatra; species Ondatra zibethicus. The sequence continues at coordinate 13,806 of PVIU01014748.1, forward strand.
AGCCACCGCAGCATTAAAGCAATAAAACATGACATCAATTGGTCTGGCCTTTAGTGAGATAAATCTTGTGGCTGTATCGACAGAATTAAGGGTTGAGAAATCATAAGAAGACCAGTCTGATGCCCTAATCCACAACAGAGCAAAGAAGGAAATAAACAAAGTCAGTGTGGCCTTACATTTAAGAGAAAAGCCCACAGTCAAAAGACAATTCAGAGTTTGTTTAAAATGTGGTCGCCATAGCTCTCTCTCTCTCTCTCTCTCTCTCTGTGTGTGTGTGTGTGTGTGTGTCTGTGTCTGTGTGTGTGTACAGCTTTATTCCTGTGATCAGCACTGAGGTGAAAGAACTAGACTTATTTATCTCACTCAGTCTTCATTATAGTGCCAAGAGATACATTCATTTTACCATGTCTGTTACACAGGGTAGAAAAAAATTAAGAGAAGTTAAATAGTTTAGTGAGGGTCACATTGCGAATGATTACACAGTTGAGAAGGAACCCAGGTCTGTTCCCAGAGCATGACAAATTCCTCAGATAAATATCCAGCTGTTTGTCTGAATGACCACAGAAAATGAGAAAAAAAGCATAAACTAAAGATGACCAGGTTGCTTCGCCTTAGTGACTCAAAGAACCCATGTCTGTGTTGACAAAGCCGCATGAGGAAGGAAAGCAAGTTATAGCGAGGAGGGGGGTAGAAAAAGACAAGAATAAAGAAAAGTTTTCATGTTGGAGATTATTATTTGGAATACTAAAAGAGATCAATATGTTCAATAAGAAGTTGGGAGTTTAATTTATGCTTACCATACAATCCCGAGTTGCCAGGGAAATGAGGGTTAAAAGTGCATAGCTAAAGTGAATAGTGTATGGTTCTAAGCCAACAAAGCTGGAAACAATTTCCTAAGAAATGACTTTTCTCCAGGATGATGTCCCTAAGAAGGAGAAAAGAAAAGCCACTTAGAAAGACTAGGACATGCAGGGTTAAAGAAGATAAAGTCTAAAGAAAATTTTGAATAAGAAATATTAAGAAAGAGGAAAAACTATTTCAAAAAAGCATAGTTTCAAAGATCAAAGAGAGACCATGTTGGAAGGGAATGAGAAATGTTTGTTGTATTTGGCTTTCAAGAGACCATTGTTGACATTTAAGGAAAAAAAAATGGTTCAGTCTAAGAAAGAGGTTTGAAACCCTATCATTGTGATGTACAGCATAAAGGGCTTGTTAGAAAATAGATTCTCTGATGAAATGGTTTCTGTCCCCTGTTTATCTCTCCCTAAGTCCTATAAGAAGATGTCACAAGGTCAGAGCATCATCTATCCTTACACAGAAACACATTACACACTTCTGGGTAATGGAGATTTTATTCTCTCTAAGTGTCAGTTACTAGTCCCTGAGAAAATCTCTATTCAATAGTGAAGAAAATGCTTTCTCCTCACTTGTGTTATGTGTGCATGAGTGTGTGTGTGTACACGTGTGTGTCTGTGTGTGTGTGTGTGTGTGAGTTTGTGTTTGTGTGTAGGATTTTTGGTCACTATAATCTACTCCAAGCTGGTTTCTGTTTGTTCTGTAACCTAAGCACAACCTGTCAGCCTAAAAGATAAACTGGGCATACTCCGGCTGTACTCAGTGGAGTTATTTTCTTTTTGTTTCTTTGAGAACCAGCTTCTGGTTAGAAATAATACAGCTAAACTGTTTTGTCCAGGCAGATTTATCACTTTCTTTAAAAGAAATTGTTAAAGAGCTTCACGCATTGATATGATAAATTTTAGTCAGTTACACTTCCCATCCACAACTCTTTCCAGCTAGACTGCTCCTCAACAAGCACCTCTCCCGTTCATGTCTTCTATTTCTATGTGGGCTCCTGAGTTGAGTTAGAGTTACTTACCTGCACATGAATGGGAAGTTATTTCATGGATCATGGTTATTTTGCATGACTGCTTCTAAAACACTTAAAAGAGCAATTTAATTGAGGAATGGCTTTGTTTTACTCATAGTATTGGAGGGTGTACTTCATAGCCTTTTCAGCCCGTGTAACCAGGACAACTGACATATGTATGTGTTAAATGAGTTTCTTCTAGTAGCAAATAGGAAGCAGAAAGGATACAAGAAAAGAAAAGTGCAAGGTAAACTCTTAAAAAAAGACACTGTGAAAGAATGGTCTTCCAACAGGGCCGCATCTTCCAGTTTCTAACACATCTCAATAGTCTGTTCTACCTTAAATCCATCAGTGCACTAAAGTGTTGATTGGACCACAGCCCTCAGCATCTAACTGCCCCTGTAAATACTCCCAAAGTCTCCCACAGAGGCATGCTTCACTGTCTTATAGGCGTTTCTCAATCAAATCGAGTGAACAATCAAGATTGCACATCACAGCAGGTGTACCAAAATTATGAGAAGATAGACAGTTTAGGGTAAAGTTTTGAAGAAAATAACATTTGACACCAACATTGAGAAATAAAATGCAAAGAGTAAAGCCAGAGAGAAAAATATTAAACCCACTAAGAAACTTGTAGATTTTTGTTGTTTGTTTTTGAGTTACTGATTTGCATCAACCTGGCACTCAACCATTATGGCAGAAGCCCGTACCTTGACAATGTGGGGATGCTAGTATTTTCATCAGCATCTGTGATGCAGGTTGTGGTGTATTTCTCTGTAGGGAAGCATGCTTCAGTGGAGGGGTAAGTGCAGAAGGGCCTGAACAAAGATGTTTGAAACAGAAAAACCTTCCAATTAGCAGTCAGTAGCTACCTCTATTCCTCCTTAACCTAGAAATATTATTGCATAGGGCATGTGGAGAGGAGAGTCACAAAAGATCCCAGCAGCTACACAGGTCTTAAAATTCCATGGCATGTAGAGGTGAGAGTTAAGTTTTAGAAAGTACACGAATTTCTCTGTAAGTTTGCAGACTTTGAGTTTAATACATGCTAAAGAGTATGGCTCACTCACGTTCTGCCTTTAATTTGTTAGTGCCAGGTTTTAGGAGGCAAAACAGACCAATGACTCAAATTATTCTTTGTATTCAGGACCAAGCAAAAGAGTGTAACTTTATGAGGTTTGTCTAAGGGGTGAATGAAAATGACACAGAGAAAGACTGGATAGGTTTCAAAGTGATGTGTTAATGGAAAAAGCTTCCTTCTTGGTATTGTATTCTCTAAGAGAAGGATTCAACTGAGAGACACAAACACTTTAAGAAGAGGCTTACTTAACAAAGTGCAGCAGAACATATGCCCCGAATGAGACTTGAGCAGTTGTTGACGTACCCATTTGGCCCTCCCAAGTATGCTAGACAAGGTCTTCTTTTTTGGAATGTTTCTTCCAATGATCATTTTGAATGGACCATAAAATTGGGGATGGGAATTAGAGACGGTAAGAAAAAAAGCAAGGCAAGTGATGTAACGATGCCAAGATTGCTGCAAAGTGCAGACTCTGCATGTGTGGCACATGTATAAGTATTTCAAAGAGTAAGAAGAGTCTAGCTAGAGCTTCAAATGTATTTAAGAACAAAAGGGTATTTTGAGTTTTGGGTATTGAGATATAGCTACAGTTTCCCTGGTTCCTTCATGTTTAACTCCCTGCCTTGCCAGAAAACATAGTTGCTAAGGTACAGCTGCACGTTCCCTCTGTTACCTCTTATCTAACTCCTCTTTGCTTATTCATACCCAGAAATGGGATTTTGTTGGCTCCCTGTTCTGGAAGAAAAACCTGAGAAGAGTAAAGTTGGTGTCTTGAGGGACACTTGGAAAAAATCTGAGCTTCACCATAACTGAAGGGGGAATGAGTTTCAAAGATCCACCCTGAGATCCTCTCAGGAATATGTTGCAAATGCTTTCCTAGTTCAAATGAAGATGAGGACAGTATAAACCAGCTCCCAAAAGCAGACTTCTTAGACCAAAACAATCCCATGGGAAGCATAATGTTGTCAAGTATTATATCACCAGCTTAAAGAATTTATTTAATGATTTGTGTGGCAGATACATAGCCAGATCTTGGGTGCACATCACTCACGCATCAATAACTTAGAACAACTCAAAGATAAAAATGACAACTAAAAGATGTGCTTCTTCTTCTAGAGATGGTAGGTGACTTGTGGTCAACCTTATACTGAAGATTTCTTAAACTGAAATTAACAAATTTCAAATTAAGCTTATTTTGTGCAGAGTAAGCAGCAATATCTTAGTGAGAATAAGGCATTCAAGAAATGTTTTCCTTTTGCTTTTTATACAAGATAGTCCTCAAGACAGTCCTAATGATTCCTACCAATACCTACCAATGCAGATATTACTGGGGTTTCTGACTCATAACAAATGGGGTAAGGCAAAAGAAAGTGGTACTCAGACAGTAGGACTTAAATTACAATGTGATTTCACTCTCTGCTTTCTCTCCTCTCACTTCTCTGGAGGAATACAATTGTCATGTCCTAAGGGCACTTACATGGCATATGGGTAGGCTCATGGGTGAAAAATTGAAGCCTTTGGCTAGCAACAAAATATGGGAGGCTGCCTAATACATATATAAGTTTGCAAATGAGACTTGTAACTTTTGGTTGACTACAGCCCTGAACAGCAGCTGAACTACAACCCCATGAGAAGCCCTGCATTGGAATCAAATAGAAAATGCTCCCAGATTCCTAGTAAAGAAAGAGTACAATGATATGTTTGATTCTTTGAACTGCAAATGTTGCCACATGACCAGAATAATTACCATTCTTCCTTTCACATACAAATACCAAGCCATTACTGTAGTTTTAGCTAACATTAAACAAGGGATTCAGGAATATTTAACTGGGAAATCTGTTCTAACATCTGAGGATAGTAAGACTTTTCACAACAGTACATGTGAAATAGTATCATTACAGAGATAATAAACACCTACTGCTGAAATAATAAAAATATAGGGTTCTGAAGATTCAATGCCTATACTCACGTGTGTAGAAATTTAAGAAATCCTCTATCATAGATGGAAAAGAATTGAAAAATGCAAATTCTCCGAATTTCTAATTTCCAATACATGTCAAGAAAGTTTAAATTTTACACATCAATTCTCTTGAAGCCTAATGGGTATAGCTTCTAAACACTCCTTGTGAATTTGGAAGCAAAAACAGGGCTTCTATTGATGTTGAGTGCTATTTATAATTATAGGATTCATAAATTTTTATTATATTTAGCAATAACAACATTAATCTCATTTTGGAACTCCTGACATTTTACTTTAGAAAGCAAGGATGGACTTATTGAAGATGAGAGAACTAATACAATAATATACTTTTGATCTGAAATATAGCAGCCCTGCAGCCGATTTAATTAGTGGACTATAACACTCATGTCTGAACCTTATTGGTGGCAAAATTTATCTTTTTCATAGGTTGAGCCAAGAGATTAGAAAAGAGAAACAATAGTCCTTCTTCGAAAGAGCAATAAAAAAAACTCACCTTGTAAGTTGGCAGCTAGCCTGTTTTAGGATCTCGATCTCTCATCAGGGAGATGTTCTGTTGGGCTTACATGTGATTCTCAGTAAGAAAAGAGAGACTATTAGAAGGGCTGGTGAAATTCCCTTCCTATACATACATTATTCCTGACAAACAGATTCTCCACTTCTTTGTTCTCTGGAGAATCAGTGATTTATCTGGTGATCAAATTTCAAACGAAAGCACTGTTTTATCAGTTACTTTTATGCCATCTTGACAAAATATCTGACAGAAACAACTTTGGAGAAGAAAGGTTCACTTAGGTTCTTGGTTTTTAAACATCTCGATCTGTCATAATAGGGAGGAAATAGTTGTGGCAGTGGGAGATAGAGATGCAAGACCAGGAGGTAGTGAAGTTCAGGCACCAAGGGTTGGACTCTAACCTTCAAGGGGTCACTCTAGTAACCCCTTGCTCAACCTGCACTCAATCTATTAAAGTAGCAGTTCTCAACCTGTGGATCATGAGCCCATTGGTGCTCACACGACCATTTCATAGGGGTCACATATCAGATATTTACAGTAAGACTCATAACAGCAGCAATGTTACAGTTATGAAGTAGCAATAAAATAATTTTACAGCTGGGGGTCAGCACAACATGAAGAAGATTAAAGAGTCACAGCATTAGGAAGTTCAGGAGCCACTGTCTTAAAGGGTGTGTAGTCTCCTGAACTAGTAACACCAGCTGGGGACAAGCACTTAAAACACAGTAACACTCTTCCTAGACACTGATTCTAGTTCTTGGGGAGGGTATGTATTTTTTCTCAGCACTCATATCCCATCACACTTGATGGGGACATCTAATACTGTGGACCATTTAGTAAGTTAATTTGGCTTTTACAGTGCACTTTGACCAAATTAAAATTTCAATATTTTTTTTTATTTTCTACCTACATTACTCTGTAGTTTACCTGAATTTACTCTGAATTTATTTAGAATCTAGAAAAGAACAAACACATTATAGCCTCTCAGGGAAATTCATGCTTCTATCAAAATTCAAATCACTGAAAGGACTCGCTTTGAAATGTTCAAAGGTAATGATGCAAAATATCTTTTTAATTGTGCACTTTTATCATGATCAACTTGATAAGTGATTTGAGCATTAAGAGAATGCTCCTTAAAGCATTGATTTTCATTGTTTTTGTAACACAAATAACATTGGGAAAGCAGTAATTAATGACACTATCTACCCTGTGCTCAAAAGCTAGGCATATATGACTTCTAATCCCAGTTTTAGAAAATTGTTTTATGTTGAAGCCTGTTTGTTCTGTTTCTCCAAATTTATCTGCATAATGAGAAGGAGTAGCTACTCTGGCGGGCTAATGAATAGATAAATAAAATAATAAGCAAAGTCAAGTCCAGTGTCTAATATTTGTGAGCACCCAACTGTTGGAAGATGATATTATTAGAATATAAAGTATATTTTGCTACATTGTATTATTATTAAGTTGTTCATTAGTCACAAAACCTTACATCAGCTTTTACCCAGAGGGTTTGAACACTATAAATTTCTTGAAGTTAAAATTTACTTAAGATATTTTCATGAACAATTTCTTTTCTATCTAGCATATGATTAGTGAGTATATTACTTTTGGCAAGCATCAGGGCATGTTCTTTCCTTCTACTTTAAGTTCATAACGTGCCATTTCAAGCTAATTCAAACATTTAGTCAAGCTTCACCACTTAATTTGTGTGAATTTTGGATCTAGGAGGCAAATAGGGTCAAGGAATAGCAGACCTTATGGATGTTGCCATAAAAAAGTCTGTTAATGCATTTAATATTAGGTATACATGTAGGATGCCCATGGCATAATTTAATGAATTCTAGTTTGTTGCCCTAGAAAAATCTTGCTATTTTCAAAATCCTAGTCCCTAAATATTTGGGGAGGAAAGTTTTTTGCTTAAATTATATTATTAACTGACCTGTCAACCACTAAGAAACCTGCTTTGAAAATGAACTGTTTATAAATTTTGTACTTCTAAAATAGCTCTCTCTCCTTCTCAATTTGTACCTTTTATACAGGTATATAATGATCCACATTCTGTATCTTGTGTCCAAGGGGATTCTTGTATGCTCACCTTTTCTAAGAGGCTCATAGGTATTCCAAAAGAAACTTTGCTGGTCTCACATGTTTGCATTTTCCAGTATCGCAGACTGAGATTTTCAGACTGATCTCACCTCAGCACCTATTTTCCTCCTTCCCACATTTCTCCATTTTTTTGGTATGGTCCACAAATCTTTCAGCAGCACAAATAACTCCCAAGACTCGTTCATTTTATACAGCTTTCCAGGTTCCCTAATGTAAACAGAATTTTGAAGAGAAACTATATATGAAATTACCTAGTGATAGAAGGTTGAACATTCAGTATAACTCTATTTCAAAATGACAAATGATAACATTCAAACATTGACATTTTAATTGAGCATCTCTTTACATTTATTTTTGAATTTCAAAAGTCATTATTATGTAATGTAATTAATTGTGGACATTGTTAAGAAAACTAAAAGGGAACCATTGGGGATAACTTCAAAAGGAAGAGAGGAGTACAGCGCAGATGATATGAAAATGGCAAACTGTTTAAGCTATACTGGGTTTTTTGATTTTCCAATATGAAGTTGAGTATTGTTTTTTAATGTCTGTAAAGAATTATGTTTGAATTTTTATGGGATTGAATTGAATCTACAGATTACTTTTGGTAAGATTGCATTTTTACTATGTGAATTTTACAGATCCATGACCATGGGAGATCTTTCTATTGTCTGATATCCCCTCCAATTTCTTTCTTCAAAGACTTCAAGTTCTTGTCATACAGGTCTTTCACTTGTTTGATTAGAATTACCCCCAAGATGATTTATATTACTTGTAGTTATTGTAAAGGGTGTTGTTTCTCTGATTTCTTTCTCAGCCCATCTATCATTTGTCTATAGAAGGGCTACATGTATTTTTCTGGTAAGGGGAAATAGATGAGAGATCATGGGTAAACTGTGGGAGGGTAGTGATGGGGAGGGCATGGAGTGATTGAAACATGAGCGATCCAGTTGGTCAAGAGGGGATGGAGGGGGAGGGTAATGAAAATGATATCTTAATAGGGGAGCACCTTGGGGGTTAGGGAGAAACCTAGTGCCAGGGAAACACCCAGGAATCCACAAGGATGACCTCAGTTAAGACTCCTAGCAATAGTGGAGAAGGTACCTGAACCAGCCTTCTCTTGTAAGCAGATTGGTAACTACCATAATTGTCATCACAGAACCTTCACCCAGTAACGGATGGAAGCAGATGCAGAGATCCATGGCTAAGCACTGGGCAGAGCTCCAAAAGTCCAGTTCAAGAGAGGGAAGAAAAATTGTATGAGCAAGGGGCAGGGAGGTGTCAAGATCCTGAAGGGTGAATACAGAGAGAGAGCTGACCTGAGCTATTGGAAGCTCATAGACTCTGGAACAGCAGCTAAGAAGCCTGCATTGAACCAGCTTAGGTCCCCCCACATGTAGGCCAACAGTCGTATAGTTGGCTCTGTTTGCGTGGGGCCTCTAGCAGTGGGATCAGGATCTGTTCCTGGCACATGAGTTGGCTTTTTGGAACTTATTTCCCATGCTGAGATGCCTTGCCCAGTCTTGATACAGGAGGAGGAGCTTGGCGTTGTCTCACTTGATATGTTATGCTTTGATGCCCATGGGAGACCTATCCCTTTCTGAACAAAGAAGGAGTGGGTGGTGAGGAGGAAATATGAGAGGTAGGGGAGGGAATGAGAAGAGAGGGGACAGGAAGAGAGGAAAAATAAGGGAATACAGGAAGGGATAACTGAAACAAGAATTTTGAAAGTCATATTGGAAAATACTGTCTTAGAAGCCACTGTGTGTGTGTGTGTGTGTGTGTGTGTGTGTGTGTGTGTGTGTATTTAGAAAGAGAGATGTGCATGTGCATGTGTGTATGTGGTGAGAGAGAGATGGAGACAGAGAGACAGGGAGAGACATAAAGATAGGGAAAGAAAGAGGTTTAATGGAGTTATTTTGCCACAGGAAAACACTACTCCAGCTAGACACTACACATTAACAATTTTTTCTTTTTCCCAGTTTCAGGAACAGGTTGTCTTCTCTTAAATTGCTTGCCAATAGTACCATAAACCCATATGCATTACATGCTACTCTAATAATCCTACTATAATTTGATGGTTATTACCCGATTGATGAAGACACCCTACAGTTGAGCTAAAAAACATGGACAAATCAAAGTGATATTGATTTGAAAGCTCTACCCTACTGACTAGCTTTCATGGTGTAGAAGATATTGTACAAATCACAGGGGAGAAAATTAATCACCTGTATTGTCATACTGTGAACTCTGTGAGCAATAATGATGACCTCCTCAGCAGGATATGCCCACCAGTACAAAGGTAACATAAATTTTATTGGAATAACCAAACACAGTCTCATTGGATTCAAGACTTCTTCTATTATATGAAGTTCATATCTGGTAATTCCTATTGGAGCATGAATCTGTAGTGAGACTGCTTAAAGGATCACATGAAGGTTCTATTACTCTTACTCTGCTAAAGGGACATGGAATTAAACTCTCCCCTAAACAAGTACCTTTATACACATAGATTAGTGCAACTCTCAACCCTCATCAGTGAAGCTTCTTTTTGCAGTAGATTACAGCAAATAATGAAAACCACAACTGGTAAATGTGTTGAAAGGAAAACACTGTGGAATATTCAGATTAAAGTGGGGCATCTATATCTCTTTGTTCTCTGGATGTTTAGGGATCATCATGGGAAGTGGGGCGATTTTAAGAGACAGAGGTAGTAGAAGACTACTTTGGAAAATGTTTTCATGGAATGACAGGGCCATTTTACATGTGAACTCACAATTGCTATAACTCCATGAACAAGATCTATATAAGATCAGGTCAATTAAAGTCCGAACAGGGATAGATGAAGGACTCACAAAGTCCTTCTACTAGATTGGCAATTGATGGTTTCTACTAGGGAATGGAAAGTTTCAGACTGCTTCAGAAACAGCACATTTGATGGGCAGCCTGGTCTCAAGTGGATGGTCCTATGTACATAAAAGAAGCAGTAAGTGAACTCAGTAGATATGCAAAATTGGGAGAGAAAAGTAATTGATGTGGAACAATGGTCTTGTACTCTATAAAGATTTGTCACTTGTATTGGTTTAATAAAATGCTGATTGGCTGGTAGCTAGGCAGAAAGCATAAATGGGACAACCAGAACCAGAGAATTCTGGGAATAGGAAAGGCTCAGTCTATAGTCATCACGCAGACCAAGAGGAATCAAGATGAGAATTCCTCACTGATAAAATGTGCCAAGCCATGTGGCTAACACAGACAAGAACTATGTGCTAATTTAAGATGTAAGAATCAGTTAATAAGATGCCTGAGCTAATAGGCCAACCAGTTTATAATTAATGTAGGCCTCTGTGTGTTTCTTTGGGACTAAATGGCTGTGGGACCAGGAAGAACAGAAATCTCTGTCAACAAATGGCGCCAATGTGGACAACTATATTCACATAAAACCTGAGAGATTTTGGGAAGTAATTCTGGGCACAAAAGAACAGAGTTAATCATGGCTTCTTGGGAGGAGTATTTTCTTGGATGGGCTGCCATCTAATTTAAGAGAGGCTTCCTAACTCAGCTTTAGCTGCAAAACCCTTGCACCAAACACTTTAATGGTGTTTATGAATAGCTGACAGCATGCTTCTTGGTTGTGGCAGGGACCTTGAAACTCCATAGAGTGCTGGCAATAAACATGGCTCCTGCCAGAAACTCCACTGTGAAACTAGACTCTCAGAAAGCTAAGGAATGGGGTGACTCCAGCCATCAAAGTCATGGTTTTAATACTAGCCATACTGCTTAGCAAATTAAAAATTCATGTGGACAGAAAAAGAGATATACAGTAAAGATACATTCACATAAAAAAAACCTGTAAATGGTTTACAGTGTGTTTAAAAATATATGTAAGCTTGGAATAGAAAAGAAAAGGGATAAAGTCCCTAAAAGAAAAAGAGTAGTTGGGTGGTGGCAAACATCTTTAATCCCAGTACTTGGGAAGTAGAGGCAGGCAGATTTCTGTGAGTTCAAGGGCAACCTGATCTACATAGTGAGTTCCAAGAAAGCAAAAGATACCCAGAGAAACCCTGTTTCCAAAAACCAAAATTTAAAAATAAAAATAAAAGAAGTAGAGTTTAAAATAAAGTCATGTAAAGATGGGAAATAAACAGATAACCTGTATACTGTATGTTATTGTGTTGTCTTTGAATTGTTTGATGGCTGAGGAAGAAGCAACAGCTGCTAAAAGACATTTGATTATAAATGCTGCTGGATTAATCCAACATATATATTTTGAAAATGCCTTGACTTCCAAATTTAAGTCAAAAGATGTTACTTTGGAGAAGAGATTTTTCTTTTATTTCCACAGGAAATGAGAGGCTATGGATTCATTCTGGGTTAAGAAAAATCAGGTTTGATCAAGGAAGACCCCCCTGAAAACTCCAATATGAGCAGATGGCCCAGATGATCCAAAATTTCAGGGAACCTCTGTTGGAGTTTCTTCTGAGTGCTACATCCAGAACAGCCTCAAGATTGTTGGCTGAGATGATCAAGCCTCACAGAATTTTCCAATCAGGATTTGACCTTAATCTTAAACTTTCTTTAGGTCTCCATAAGATTATCAGTGTCTCCAAACAGCAGGAAGTTGCCTAGAAAATGACACCAACATTCCCAAAAAAATGGATTATGGATGTTTGCCTTTGTTTAGAGTGTTGGTTACAAGTTATTATAGATAATGGTCAGCAAAAAAAAACTAAACAAAGGGGTTCAGACTCAGAGTTCTTGTTTTTTTTTTAAAAGGGGGAGTGATGTGAGATAATGGTCTTGTACCCTATAAAGATCTGTCACTTGCATTGGTTTAATAAAATGCTGATTGACCAGTAACTAGGCAGAAAGTATAAACGGGGCAACCAGAACAGAAGAATTCTGGGAAGAGGAAAGGCTCAGTCTGCAGTCATCACCCAGACCAAGAGGAAGCAAGATGAGAATGCCTCATGATAAGTTCAGGCTTGGGAGTTTAGTCACCAGTGATATGATTTCATTAAAATATCTATGGAAGCTTGGTTTTCTATTAACATAGGGAAAGCTGATAGTTTTTCTCACATTTCCAACAAGAAGAATTACCCCTAATGTTTTAGAAGTTATTTTATTTTGTCTAGTACACAGAAACTCTTCTTTTCCTAACATGTCTAAAGAAACCTGAATTAATAATACAGCTTTGGCTTAAGAGTATTGTATACTTTTCTTACTGGTGGTTTCTAAATCAATTGTTTTACTTATGGTATATACTTTATCATAATATATGGAGGTTTGTTCTTCAGATTTGTTTATTTTGTTTTTGACTGGACTGAAATTCCCAGCCATATCATATTTCAAATGTTAAAGATGCACAAATTGAATGATTAAATGTAAGTCTTCCTACATAAAAAAAATAAAATAAAATGTGCCAAGCCATGTGGCTAACGCAGACAACTATGTGCTAATTTAAGATGTAAGAATTAGTTAATAAGAAGCCTGAGCTAATAGGCCAACCAATATATAATTAATGTAGGCCTCAGTGTGTTTCTTTGGGACTAAATGGCTGTGGGACCAGGCAGGACAGAAACCTCTGTCAACAAGTAATGAGGAAAAAATAAGAGGATTTAAAAGGAGTAAATTTTGATCAAATATGTTCTATATGCCGGCATAAATTTCTCAGGCAATAAATAAAAAGATTAAAACAGTAAATAGGCATTCTTGCTTTAAAGAAAGAAAATCAAGTGAAAGATATCCTCATCAACCATTAAGCTAAATACATGGAAGGAAGCACATTTGAATATTACAATCTCTCCCATTCTTCAACACTTTGATTCATTCTAATATAGAACTGATTTTTATATTTCCTCGAAAAAATAAGCAAAATCCTTTCAAATACCAATCACATTTCATTGCTAAACATAAACATACTCATTGATAAGAAAAATTTTGAGAAAACAAGGACATACTGAATGTTTTAAGGAAGCTTTCTCTGGCTCCTCCTCCTCTCCCTTCTCCTGCTCCTCCTCCTTCTTCCTTTTCCTTTTATATAAATATAGCTGAGAATGCTTACATGTTGTTTCACTTTACCAATAATAGCTAAAATAAAATAATATCTTGTCTGTCCTATTACACTCCTCACTCTTCACATGCATGCACACATGCTCACACAAATTGTTCAGCTTCTCTTTTTCAAGTAGAGTGAATGTATCAATATAATTGTCATATCCATAATGGCACCTGATTACTTTTATTTGCTGTAAAAAAAAAATCTGATTCTAACTGCCATACTGTTTTGGTCAGAATCAGAAAAACTAAAAGAGAAGGAAAGTGTTAACTAATCACACTATTTCCATTTTTTTTTCAAAATGACTGCTTTGTCTGCTGTATACACCAATAGCAAATGCCCTTCTGTTATTGTACAGTCAATTTAATGTGTCAAGTATTCATAGGCTAATAATGGTATAGTTTCTCATTTTTTCACAGATAAATGGTAAAGATTATTGCTGACAGTGAAACACAAGAATAAGCAGCTTTTATTTCAGGCACGATAAATTACTTTCTATTTAAATAATAAGCAACGCATGCTGCTGACCATTTTGTTTCCATTCACTGTTAGTTTGCCTTCTGGGTGTGTTTCTTTAGAGTATTTTGAAAATATTTAGAAGATATGGACAGAGTTTTTGCTGATGACTTGATTGCATTAATTTGCTTCTGAGCCATTTCATCACTCAAAGTTCATTTTTGTATTACGTTTTTACAGTGGGAGAAAATTGGTGGTTATTCTGACACTGTTTCCCTAACATGTTACAATCAAATCTTTTTAAAGCTTGGCAATGACAATATTGGAGAACAGATATTTTCCTTTAGATTAGCAGAGATGTCATTTAGTAAATAGTGTAGCTTAAAAAGAGAAACTTGAATAGAATGTCAAAGTGTGTCAGAACAAACTAGAGTCAATTCAGTTTTCTCAGTATAAATACATCTTGAAGGGATGAGTTTGTTAAACATATATGACTAAAACATACACTTATTGCTGATATAGAAAAAATTACTATAAAATGTGAGGATACACATGGAGAGTGGAAGCGGCATAGGAAAAATAATTTGTTTATCCTTAAAGAAATACTTTTAAAAGAATGCACTCATGATCATACATCCATTGAAATTCCAAAAGTCAAAAGCAACTCTTCTGATTTCTTTTTCACATATTTTGCTTATGTTCTCAGGCTGTAATATGTTTCCTTTATGGTAAAAATTTTAAGCCTCTTTTAAATAAAGCTGATGACTCATTTTTTAAAAAAAATCTGGTCTGTCATGTGATAATAATTTTTAATGGCATATGTACATACAATACATAATACTATTCTACAGTTAGAAGGATGAAAGTCATTTGTGACAATATGGCTAGAAGTAGGGGTCATTATGTTAAGTGAAATAAGCCAGACACAGAAATATAATTATTACAAAATCTCATGCATATATGTAATGCTTTTAAAAATGACATGAAAATTTGATGGTGATAAGCAGGGATCTTTTAAGAACAAAAAGAAGACTTGGGGAAACTTCAATAAATGAGTACTAGGTGGCATTTACTATGAATAAGAAGTTCTAGTGAGCTATTTTATAGTACCTCCACATATTTCAAAAACTAGAAGAAAAGTAGTTTTTGAATCCTTTTCTTCATAAGAAGAAATATATTTGAAGATTCATAAATTCATCCTGACTCTGTCTTAATGGAAATACTACATGTTATCTCATTAATATATAAAATTTTGTGTCTGCATATAAATTAAAAGTAACATTCATTAGGGCCTACAGAGATGGCTGTTGTTAAGAGCACAGGCTGCTTTTCCAGAAGACAAGGGTTTAATTTCCTTCCTACAAAGTGACTCACAATCATAAAATACAACACACATAATATAATAAACCCCAAAATAACTGTAGTTAATAGAATGAATAGAAACTCATGGGTTGCAACAACAGAGGGATGCTAATCTTTCAAGTTCTGCTTTTGTTTTTACCAACTTGATCATCTAGACACCAAGAACAGCAGACAGCTCATAGAATACAGCTCAAAAAGAGGAAGAGTCTTGAGTGTGATCTTAGTGTTTTACTTAGTGTGGGAATTCAAGCATATAGCAAATTCTCAGTTTATTTCCACTCATTGGGTTATTAGAAAATTAAAGAAGAAAATGTGTAGTGTCATTGGCACAGTAGCTGACACACAGCAATTGTTAAATATCTTGTCTCAACATCATTGAAGGAAATGAGTACCACTTACACAGTAAGACTTTCTAATAAACACTCTTTAAAAAAGAACAAACCTATGTGGGTTGTCTAATTTAGCCATGCCTAGTAACTTTTTTCCTGGTTTAACTTACACTTAATGTATCTGTTCAGAAAGCTCAAACATGTACACTGAGTTCTTCCTGCTGTTTCATTTACTATTACATTCCATGGCTAAAGTGACAGGTCTTTAATCTAAAATTTTCATGCTTCAAGCAATTTAATATGTTAGTTGAGACTAGTTTTTAAAAAACTAATGTTGCAACACAAACAAGCTTCAGATCAAGGCTTTTATTTCACACAGTAAAAGGATATTTTTTTCATCAGACTATTTTCAGCCAAAAGTAAATTCAGAAGCATATTGATTTATTGCCATGCTCTATCATTTTTCTACCAGTATTTTAAAACTTTCCTTTCTTTTTTCTTTGCAGGATCTTGGATCCTGTGGAATCTATTTTCTTCATTTAATCTAAGTTTTCCTTCTCCATGTAGATTTGACATCCCCTAAACTAAATGATGGGAGAAAGAAGGAGGAGTTAGGGAGAAGCCACGTAGCCTCCACCAAACAAAGACACCGGAACTTTACCTGCTAAGCCCCTGCCACGTGGCGATACACAATGGAGATGGGTTAAATTAATATGTAAGAGTTAGCCAATAAGAAGCTAGAGCTAATAGGCCAAGCAGTGATTTAATTAATACAGTTTCTGTGTGATTATTCCAGGTCTGAGCTGTGGGGAAACAAACAAGCAGCCTTCCTCCAACATAAACACATGCAATTACTTCATATAGTATCGAGCTATCATTTTAAGCCTTTAGCACTGTAGACATTGATCTTTTCTTCTATAATTTTCTCAATTTTTTTTCTCAATCTCCCAGTGGAAACTAATTGCTTTCACTTTATATTTCTGGGAACTTCATTTGTATTTCCAATTATGTTCTCAGTATAAGAGAACATAAGGTCTAGTATTACTGTTTACTGGATTCAAGTTTGCCTGCTTATTTGAATATAATGCCCTTATCCAGAGAATCATAGGCTCTCTTGGGTCAGAAATATCTTGTAATTCTAAGGAAACAAGCAAAACTTTCAGGAAAGGTTGGTATTGCTCATGGCTGCCCAACTCTAGACTTCTAGTTATATTAGGAAACAAAGCCCTTAAAAGTTTTTGCTATTCTCTCTTACAACAAATGTAAAAGTGACTCTGAGAAGCCAGTGTGCGCCAGGGAAGAAATGTGCAATGTGGCACAGTGGTGCAGAGAATGAATAACGACAAAACCTGATTTTCATACAAGCTCCTATTTAGTTTTCCAGATGATAATTTTGGCAACACCAGAACTAAATACACAGCTTGACGCATTTAATACACAATGGTCCTTCTAACTGCTCAATTTTAACTTGCTTCTCGATAATCATTTTTGAGTAATGTGGTTAAAGCAAGGAGTGATGGCAATGAGTTTGCTTCTCTTTGTTGTTGACCAGAACTAAAATAAAGACAATGCAGAATCGCAGTCAACTAAAGTCATGTTGCTTATTCTGGAACCTTCCCATAAGTGAATATTTTGAAACAAAAGGTGGACATAACTCCCGCAGATAAGGCATGCTGGACAAAATACTGTGCCCTAATTGTCTACAGCCCAAACGCTGATTTTCCCTCTTAAAACTTCTGCCCCAATTCCAATCTTCTGGAAAACAATTAAACTGTCAAGCATAGGACTTCTCATTCAGAATTTGGACCATATCCTGCCATTGACATTTATTTTAATCTTCTATTGATTTCTGTGGGAATTCTGCATGGAGAGTGAAGGCAGGATACAACCCTGGAGGAATTTCTGCAGAGAAGGTTCCACTTTCATCTCTTTGTGTTTCATTTTTATTAAGTTGAGGTCATGACGCCGCACATCTAAAAATAGCTTCACAGACTCAACCTCTGATAAAGTCTTCTATTTTTGCATGCAGGCTGTAAGGTCACTGAGAGTGCCAAAGTCTCATAGAGAACAACTATGTGGTAAATCATGTTTACTGTTATGGTTTTGGTCAATTTTCAAAAAAAAAAGGAAGAAAAAACTATTTGTATATCTTTTGAAAATGTCACTTTAACTTTATTATCAAATGCCTACCTATCATGAGCTTTTTTATAAGATGTCTATCTGGACCATGATTAAAATATGAGGTGTAATTTAAGGCAGTCATTCAAAGTTATACTGTTTCCACCTATGTAATTATGATCTTAAACCTTATTTTTTTTTGTAAGATGTCAAGTTGTTAAAAAAGCAGCTAGATGCTGTTAACCTCCTTAAGCTTTTACATCTCAGGAGGATTCTCCTCCACTCCATCTATTCTCTGTGTCTTTGAATCTTTGTGCTCTCACTGCAGATGTTTGTTTATTTGTATTGATTTGAGATAAGGTCTCACCATATAGCCTTGGCTGACCTGGAGCTCATTATATAGACCAAGCTGGACACAAACTCAGAGAGATCTGCTTACCCATGCCTCTTGAGTTCTGGGATTAAAGGTATGTACCACCATGCCTGATGGCCTTTGGATCTGTGTTTTCCTTATTTCTCTCACAAATCTATCTGGATTGAAGTGCTAAGTTGATGATCATAAATAAAAACTAAATAACATAGTAGGCAAAGTAGAAACTCACAGACATACAAACATTTTATTCTTCTGGAGAACACATTCTCTTGTCTGTTAAAAAAGCTACAAAACAACTGTATGACTGTATATTTAGCTGCATGGATTAATTAAAAACTGTGTGTGGCAGAGGTAGAACTCGGAGTCTTACTGATTGCTCTTGCATGAATATAGCCACTGATAACTGAAAAGGCTCTGGTCATCTCCTCTACCTATGTCAGAATTTCATTTGCAAGCAGACGGTGATCTGAAACTGGCCGTTGGAGTGGCACAGACCAAAACACACATGCACCATGCTCCAGCTCGTCTCCAGCAGTGATCTTGCTTCCGTTTCATTCACAATAATTATTTTCAATCATATCTCAGGTCAGCATCTCCTTTCTAGAGATCTAAGAGCAGCTTTCAGAAGGTAGTTATCCTGAGAAAGTTATAAAAGCCTTTTTTTCCTACTCAGCTTGTTCTGGTTTCTTATATCAGGACGTATTTCAGGTTTCCATATGCATTGTGAGCAACATGAGCCTGTTTTCTATTTTTAGACTATGTCCAGTTGTTTTCCTTTTGGTAGGGAAAAGCTAAACAATACAAATGCAATACTGATAATGGGTTTTTAACCTATTTTGTAATTACCTCAAAGTCCAAACCTCAAAATCCAAGTAAAAAACTAAAACATAGCACATGTCAGAAAGAATGATGTAGATTGCTGATACCCTTAAACAAGTACAAATGGAACAAATGTTGAGGTCTAGTCGAAATTCATTTTATTTGTCAATGTGGTCCCTGAAGAAAATGAATGGAACTTGGAGGATGAGAGGAGGGAGAGTGCTGGCAGAGTGCTGGTCTGGAGAGCTTGCTGGAAAACCAACATAGCCTAAGCAGTGAGTTCCAGGCTCAAAATATAAACTGGAGAGAGCAACATAGGAGACTATTTGCTATCAACCTCTGTCTTCCACAACCAAAGGTACATGCACTGCTGACACACATATTTGCACATACATGCCTACACCAAACACACACACACACACACACACGTGCATATACACATATACACACACACTTTTTAAACATTAAATTACTTAACTAAGACTGCCCATCTACAGGCTGCAGATTTCCATTCTAAAGCTCACACAACATGGAGTGTCTTACTTAAAGCTAGACTGTCTCCTGCCACTTCTATCCACTGTCAAGTCATATGAGAACTGCGATTTTACAACACATATGTTTTGGATTTTTTTCCAGAGTCCTGGATCATAATTCTCTCCTTAAGCAAGATTATAGAAATTAGAATATCATTTTCCTCAATGTTAGTCATAGGAATGCCAATCTACTCATGTCTAAGAGTAAAGAAAAAGACCTTTCCTATTTCAGGGAATCCTGCCCGTACCTAGGAGACAGTAGCTTTGCACAGAGAGGCCAAGAAGGACCTGAGGAGAATTGTCTTTTTGCTGTTGAATTTCTCTATGAAATATATTCTGCAATGATTTCTCTATAAAAATCCCTGGGGCAAAGCTCCAAGAGCTTCTAAAGACTGAGTACATGGCAGTACCTGGAGGATGGAGCACAGGTTTGGCTTGTTAGTCTTGTTCATCTCCCTTGGTACTTCATCCTATACAACTTCCATTTGCATTCTGACATAATATCATAAATAATAACTGGGAAATGTCTGCCCTTGAGTTGCATGAGTCACTTGAGAAAATTCACCAAATATGTGGTGAGAATTGTGGTAACCTCAGTTGGTATTGAGTAATATTGGTAAGAACAACCCAAAGCTTGTTACTGGCATTTAGACAGCGGAAGCCAGGTTCTTCCAAACTGAGTCTACATCTTTATTATCTAATGCTATTTCCGGGTGGATAATGTCAAAATCAAGTTCTGTTATAGACCCGAAAGCTGTGTTGTGGTTTGTCAGTAGTAGAAATTGATACTGAATTTTGCATTGGTTTTCATAGATAGCCGTTGCTGAAACAAGGAGGCAAGGCCCGTGGAAGTCTTTGCAAATGTCACCAGTATAGATTTTAGAGTAATAAATATATCTAGAAAGTATAGTTTATGCACATATGAATTTTGAAACCAACTGCATGCAGTAACTGGGGATATATTCACATGTTTGGTGGTAGACTTTTAGTCAAACAAAATGCCTGGCCTACACTGGGTCCACTCTTGGCAGACCCAAAGACATTTGTATTCTATACCTAAGTAATATGTTGATACAATGTATTGAACAATACTATTATCAGACAAATAAGAGTCCAGATTCTAAGAATGTACTCCGCAGTCTTCTGAAATCATATTATTGAAAAATTTCCAGAGATGAAATAAATATCAAATATAAGATCCTTTCTGACCTTTAGAACTCATAAATAGCCCAGTTGTATCTTAAAAGGTCCTTGATCTGACCCTGAGTTACTCTGGACTTTGGGGTTTGAAATCTTTAAGTTATATGACAAGAGAACGTTTGCTCTTCTTATAACATGGTCAGAGGCTGAACTCAAAAATTTTTGTAGAGAAGCAGGATAAATTCCTGGTCTCCAAGTTACCCCCTTAGTGTTTCAGGAACTCTAGGTAATAAACAAAGCAGAGTCCACTCTCTCGGGGACTACTGTCTTGGAAGTCTGCCAGCTTGAATTGCTATAAACATGTAACTATAACACTTCTGTGAAAATCTAAAGGACGGGGCCAGAAATATGGGGCCGTATGTCAGGACACTCGCTGCTAAGTCTGATGACCCAAGGTCAATAACCAGGGCCCTTGTCATGGAAGAACAGAACCAGCTCATACAAGTTATTCTCTAGTCTTCTGACCTTTAAATACACACACACACACACACACACACACACACACACACACACACACACACACACACGCACGCACACACTACCGAAAATAAATATTAAAAATATAAATGATGATTTGCAGTGGGCAAACTATCAGGAATCAGTTTTAGGTACAATAAAGCTGTCCTTTTGCCATAAGGGCTTTGTTAATACTTTTTGCAAGGTTATTCTTAAAAGTCATCATAAAGCCTTTGAGAATTCCTCCTGAGAAGATACTCAGACCATTATTAAGCAGCTATTGCAATCTTTTGTATGTCTCTAGTCTCCTTCCCTGCAAAAGGCGCTGGGAATTTAATGAGAGGTTACAGGATTATTTTGTCTCAAGCAATCCCATCACCTGACCTGTCCTTTCTCAGATATACAAATCAAGTCAGGCAGTAATGGGCTCGCCATCTGTTTCTACCCCAGGAATCCCCAGTTATCTAACTAGCACCAATAGATCTTGCAGACCTCTTTGATTATCACATGGTGCCTGATGCCAATCATTGCAATCACATACAACTTTCTTCTGATGATTGAGTGTGATCAATTGGTTTCTGTCACCCCGGGAACTTCCTTTACCCATTGAAATTAGGGAGTATGTTCACTTGCAACATCTTCCTGCAGCTTTGACCACAATCAGTCAGGAGAGGTCACTGCTCTCAGCAGTATAGTTACCATGGCAGTGATGGATAGATGCTTTTTCTTCATAACTTTCTGCAGATCAAAGTGCAGTCGGGAGAAGCCAGGAACCCGTGTTAAATTTACTCTGTTTTATCTACTGATGTTTTGGGGGATCCTTTACGGTTATTACTCCAAAAAGGTTTGCCTTCTCAGTGTGATTTAGCAAGAGTTGGTTGATACCAAACAATTATAATTACTTCCAGCTGTCGAGAACATGTCAGATCTAGAATTCTGGTACTCATATGGATAAATTTAACTCAGTCTGAATCCATGCTTTTCCCTCGTTGCCAAATAAATTTCCTCCAAGTCCTGCTAAATTTCCCAAATTTTTGCTGGTATGAATTTGAAAACTGTTTTAATTACTTTTGTGGGTAAGTCACAGCCTTCTAGTCTTTACTATAATTTCTCCTCCCCATCTTCACTCCTCCTCCTAGGCAATGACTAGATGTATTTCACTTGAGATCTCTATTCAGCTCAGTGCAGTAGGGTTAACTGCTTCCTATTGAAATGAAATCCCCTGCAGCCAGTGGTATTCTGAGTTTTTAAGCAAGACATAAGAGCCTCTTAAAAAGTGAAAATGGATTCTTTCAACTAATAGGGGGAGTTCACTGGGGTTAGGTTACCTGAACTGCTTTTATCTCTAGATACTTCAAGTCTAGTTAGAAGTTCCCTTACTATTAGCTATTAACCTAATATTACCACAACCATTTTGCTGAATCCATAAATTCAACTGTTGTACAGATTGGCAATATTATATATAAATATAAATATATATTAGTGTGTGTGTGCAAGAAACAAAAACCTGCAGAACCCTAATTCACACAATTTCTTACATAAGTAGAATTGTGAGCCTCGGAGTCATTTAGTCACACAAAGGAGGCAAGCCACAACACACATGATCAGAGTATTTCTATTTTCTTTTGTTTTTTTCCACATGTTATCTATATTCTAAGGCTATTTCACCCAAAGGCTCTAGGAAAGACACAAATTGTAACAAACACAGGTAAAGTAGGAGAAATAGTGTCTCCCTATAGCCTCTTTCTACCATGTGGATGTGTCAGATAATATGCCTTAACAATTATGGATTCTGCTTAAATTGTCTTTTGTATTTGAACCATCACTCTGCACTGGAAATTTCAGCTTTTTCTCTGGATCCTTTACTTTGTTTTAGAAGGGTTAAGAAAAGTTCTTTGAAGGCAAGCATGTGGTTTCACAGTCCTTTATTGTGATCTTTCTAGTTTTCCTTGGTACTCAAAATCTATGGGTAGAGCAAGTGAAAAAAACTGCTACTTGGAGAGACATGTTACTGTAGCAGTGAAAATCGGAAATAATTCTATATTAGTAAATAACTTCCCATAATACAATGTAAAATATTTTTGGTATATCATCATCCAAGTTATCTATCCCTTGGTACAATTTTGGTAGGCTTATTTTTTGCATCTTATGGTCCAAGAATCTTCTTATTGGCCAAAACTTAGATGTCAATGAAAAAAGGAGGAAATAGGTTTATTTTTAATCTAAATGTTCCAACTCTGCTTACTTTATGGAAATGCAGTCACCCTTTCTTGGATGTTTTCAGCAAATGAGAAGTTGATTGTATACAGAAGACTGATTAAGAGGGAAGCTCTAAAAATATGCATTTCCTGATTCTGGCTTTGGTCAGCCATATATCCTCCTCATAATGCCTGGTGTGCATACCCCTGGCAGAGTAGGAAGTACTGTACTTTCTTATTAGCTGAACTTTGTGCCAAAGTTAAACTCCAGTGACTTAGGTTGAATCATGTGGATCTACTTTACTTTTCCCACATTTGCCAAGATCTACATACTCCTGAGCAAAAAGACCTCTAAGGGCTACATTTTTTTTTTAATCTAAAACTTAAACCAAAGTCTCTGAAGTGACGTAACAGTGATGTGCAAAGTCATACTTGCCCAGACCCGAATCAGAAAGGATGCTTCCTCTGCAAGTAAGCCACTACAGCCTTTGTAAATGTGACTTCATTTATGGTCCAGGAATCCAGACAATTCTAAACCTTGTCTTCCCAAGGGGGAAAAAAGAGGAGTGGGGAAAAGAAATGAGTTTCTCCCTCCAAATGCAGAGCATAGCTCAGCTAACAAGTCACGTTAGCTCTATCCTCAGTACAGGAAGCCCGAGACTTACAATAATTAGATGATTTGGTTTTGATACCATCTCATGCACACAACATTCAGTACCCCCAAATAACAAATCCCGAATCGGGGATTCGGGAATTAGAGTTGCCACTATATAGCTATCTTCTTCTATACTTGGACACATGTAAACAGGAGCCATAGATTTCCATTGAAGTGCAATTAAAATATATTGTTACATATTTGGAAGTACAATATCAAAGCTTAAGACAAAAGTTCAATGTAAGCAGTTCTTTTTTCCTGCCTCAATAAAACAAAATCAAAAATGAAAACACTCCTCAAATGTCCTTAAAATTACCATCATTGTTAAGTGGTTGGGGAATTTTGGAAGAGGACAATGCCTTGCTTTAGAATTTCTGTGTGAAACCAATGCTTTGATTCAAATCAAAGAACAAGCTGTTGATTTGGGATCTCATAGGGAAACGGTAAGGCACACAGAGACGTGGCATGGAGGGAGGGCATCTAATATGGGAAGTCTTTCCAGCAGATTACAGTTGGAGATGCAGAGAAGTGCTTGCACCCCTTGTGTCTTCACCATGGGAAAGATAATCCACCGTTGCCTGGGGCCCATCTCCAGAGGAAGCAGTTTCTCAGACTGAGAAATACCAGAGAAAAGTATTTGGCCTAAGACTGCAGAAGTCCACATTTAGAAGACTTAGTCAGGTGTGTGAAGGAAGGTTGAGAGCCCTCGGAGCATTGAGAACCAATACCACAAACCTATAAACATCCGGTAAAATTACTCTGGATTAACTGATACCCTTGACCATGAGAACATCACCTTAAAAACTAACCAGTCCTTTTTGATGACTTTTATACTATTCCTGGCTTCTTTCTAAGACTATAGATGCTATATTTTAATCTATATCTTAGAAATATTACTATTTCTTGATATATTATTCTTACAAATTGCTTACAATCTACCCTCATCTTTCATGGAAACATTTCAAAGGGAGGTAATGAGGACTGTGCTTGTGTTACACCGACATTGCTGGGCAGTCAGCTTGGCAATCTGCCTCATTTCACTCCCGTTTCCTGGGAAGGGAGCATTACATAATATTTATTAAAGGTTGATTGGGTCCCAGGCATTGTTTTAAGTGTACAACTGTTTTAAATCACAAATTCCTAAAAATAATCCTGTCAAATCAACATCATTATGATTATGGTTTGTTTACAGAGGAGGAAATATGGGCCATCAGCACACACGCACAAGCAGCCATCCCCTGTGTTTGTGTGCGTGTGTGTGTGTCTGTATGTGTGTGTTTATGTGTGTGTGTCTGTGTGTGTGTAGCCTTTCTTTATGCATGAGCCACAGAGACTTCCATCTTTAACTGTGACTTAGAAAAGCCAGCCTTTCAGGACTGTATTTGCGTAGACTGATTCCTCTTTGGTTATTTGGTCCTTTCCATTACATTTTATTTATATCAGACAAGGTTGTCAACATTTACTCTCTTTTTACTGACTTTGATTTTGGTTTTAAATATGTTCCACATTGGGTCTTTCTATTTTATAGCAATGATAAAAATAGTCAACAGAAGATTACACTCCTTCTCCAACTGATCTTAGAACACAAGCTGCTGATATCTTAGGACATTGTACTTAGATGATAAGAGAGGTAAAGCATTTACCAAATTGCTCTGTTTCTTATGGATGAATCCTCAGGAAAATAACTGGTTTGGAGGATTTATGGGAAGTGATTTTTACAAATCCTTGCCTCCAAAGCAGTTAATTAGTGCAAGAAATAATAACCTAATATAAAATGTCTCTAAATTATTACACAATTCAAAAAGTCATAAATAACAAACATAGAATTACTCATTAGGATTCAAATGTTCTTTATATTTTTTAAATTACGTTTTTTAAACTTCATCTAAACTACCTGTACTACATTGAAAATCAAAGTTGGAAGTTTACAAAATCAAGCATAATTCAAAATAAATAAAATCATATCCAATAATCCATTTCTATAATTTAATAATAAAAGGTTTAAACATTGTGTGAGATGTCATATATTTTCAATTTTCAAAATAATTTTGGAAAATATATTTTTAAACATTTTGAAATCATAAATATTGTCAGTATCATTTTAATTCTGAATTTTTTATTATTCTCATTTTAGACTAAGGGAACATTAAAATTAGTGATATTCTTGACTATTTTTAACAAAGCAAGAAAGTTTTAAAAGTTTCTATAGCTATAGAAGAACAGCTTATAAGGAATTTTAACTTTGTCTTTGTTTTCTAACTAGTGACTAAAATCAAAGTTCTGGGCATTAAAGAGAAGGTAATGTTGGAATGATGATTGGAAAATAAAGTAAAAGTTGTTAAATATGGCAAAATCTACAGATTTATAATACATAATCTGATTTTTTCTTAGCAGCTCCATTTAGAGATCTTCTCAGAAATGTAGAAGAGAGTTTTTATGACAACGATGAAGTCTTCAGCTGCATATGGCTGGCAGATCAGTGTACAGGCGGTGTTCATTGACGACTGTCTTTACTGTAGGTCAACTTTTCAAAACTGCCAGCAAGTCTTCAGCTACTCACCAACTATAAGCTGTAAATTATCATTTGTAGTGAACACAATGCTGCCATTCTCTTTTTTCCCTTTATGTATGTGTACTTGCATACAAGGTCTCAAAACTGGCTATATAGCCCAGACTGACTTGAATTCCTGATCTTCCTGCCTCTACCTCCCCAATGATGAGATTACAGGCATGATCAAGCACACTCTACCATCCTTCGTTCTATTTCTAGTAAATATTTTCTATTTCAACTTTATCACTCCTCAGAATATTTTCTATTTAGGATAATAAATACATTACTAATTTGGAAGACTTAGAATAACTAGAAGCAACTCTCCAAATTCCAAGAGAGTCAGCCAGCTACAGCAGGGAATGTTTACAAGTATGTCTAGACCCAGGCAGAATCCTCCACCTCTAAGTGTTTGACAACCACGAGTGAGTGCATAGGCTAATGAATAGAGGAAGTGAAATCTGATATCTGAATAGATTTTATAGCCCTTGCAAGCAACCATGTGAGAAGAAAGACAACCAGAAAGAAGATCACTCCCTCATTCACTTTGATTATCCTGTAATTATTGAAGCCTATGCTTCATATACTGTTTATTTTATTTTTATACCTAGAGCACAAGAAGAGATTTTATAATATTGTATTCTGTTCATAGAAAACACCAAAACATCAGTAATACAAACTAGTGACATGTATAGAAAAAGCTGACTTTTCTTAGATGATTCTTCTCAATAAAAATAAATTGATGCATCTGTCTGTCTGCATTGCTTAGCACTTCAGCATTCCAGTCATTTCACAATAATTTTAGTTAGATTTCCTTGGGGTGAGAAATAACCTACATATTTCCTATAATCTTTATCATTTTGTAAAATAGTACATAATTCTGAACCCAAAATTAAAAAAATATATATTTAGAGTACTTTTTCATCTAGCCCAACCTCTGCTGTATGTGCACTCCTTCCCCATATAGTGAGAACTCCATCTGCTTTTTGATTAGCCTTCCATTATTTCTTTCTGACAGTATGAGCAAACATATACATTAAATACAGAGAGATGTCAATCTGCACATACACAACACGATTATTTCACGAAACTTGTGAGGCTGGCATGCATCCTGTGGTTATACATGGCACTATATAAAGAGACACATTTCATTTTGTTTTTATAACTCTATGGCTGCATTATAATTGGCCCCATACATTTCCTAGTAGGGACATTTGAGTTGTTTCTGGTATTTGCTATTACAATTATTGCTGCAAAGAAAAATCTGTAAAGATAGCAAGCACATTTTGTTAGTTTTCTGCTAGTTGTACACTTATTTTAAATTAGTTTACACATAATTAGCATATAATATATGCAGTTTGCAATTTATCTGTGATAATGATCTTTTCATGCCTAGAGGGGATATTTCAAGATTCCGTTCAGGTATGTCATGAGGAGCCTCACAGGGCCTATTCTGAGTGGGAAAGTGCAAAAGTAAACTGAGTACAGAAAGGTAACCAAGACTCTGTGTGATATTCCTCACTGGATAATAAATCCTATGAAATATGGATCATTGGTGGCAGGCTGAAGACACAAGAGAGCTAATAAGCATTAAATAACAATTATTACAGCACAGATGCTGGAAGGCTGTTTGGCTCCTAACAGCCACTGAGCAGCAGACTGAGGTTCCTGGGATGGAATGAAAACTCTGCTGAGAAACTGTGCTCCAGGAAGATTGTAGGATGGAGTCTGAGAGACCCCGCTCATCATATTTCACTTTTACTCACGCTGTCCTGGCATCGATTGTCAAGGAAAGCAGCATGAAATATATGGCTCCATGTTTAATGTGCTCTGCAAACAAAACTTTCATTTTAATCTGCCTCTGAATTAAAGTGACTGAAATTAAATAATATAAAACTTCATCTAATAATTAGTTTTTTATAAGGTTAAGAAGCAGTTTAAGTTTGACTTTCTGTTCCCTTTTGTTGCCTTGTTTATATTTAAAGTCATTTGTCCTCCCTGAGGACTAGCTTTTGTGATGCCAAAAAGTACCATGGAGGATTCCAAGGGAGGGAAGTAACCAATAGTCCTGTCCAACAATGATGGCTATGAACTAACAACCACCAGCATGATGAAATATGCCCAATGATGCAATAGAAGCACAAATATTTTGGCGGTTTGCAACAATCCTCTAACTGGACTTAAGACCCAGAGTAAGAAGGAAAGCATGCTTAGTACTGGAAATGTAGCCCCCAGACTACTGAAGTCATGGGTCTTGGAGAAGAACCTGTAACTACCGCTTTATTAAACCAGAATAATTTCTGGATACACTCTAAATATTTGTTCTCATACAGAAGAGTATCGCTCTCACCTTGCATTAAAGAAACATCTCCTTCCAACAGACAGAGATCACTACAGAAAACAACAACCAGTGAAAATGGAGAGACTATTGCTCATCTTCAACTGATAGACCTGCAGCTAAGTCCTGCACCTGAGGCTCAGGGACCATAGTAAAAGAGAGGGCAAAAAAAAATGTAGACATCAAAGGAAAGACAAGACTGCTGTGAGATTTCATATTTTGCAACATGTCAGAAAAATTATGCCTTGTCACCAACATGACTGTTTAAACAAGACCTCAAAAAGGACAATACCAATTGACTTACTAACATGGAAGGGGAGATATTTCATGGGGCCTCATCCTTAGACAAAACAAAAACAAAAACTACAGGCAACTAAGGATTGCTGAAAGCAAGAGGAAAAGTCTTCCTCAGAGTACCCCAGCTAATTACTACTACCAAGTGGTCAGCCCTGAAATTATATACATCTAAGTAACATTATACAAAATGAACAGGTTGTATTTTTGCATTTAGGAGTGTGTGTGTGTGTCTATGTATATGTGTAAAGCAAAGAATTAATTGAGTCCATGAGTTTGAGAGAGAGAAATGAGCAAGCAAGATACATAGGAAAAGTTAGTGGGAACAAAATGGAAGGAGTAAATAATGTAATATTTAATTTCGAGAAATGAAAAAAATGCCATATGCTTGTCACCCAAGAGAAAATACTCTTCAAAACAGCAACAATACCCTAAAAGGTGAGAAAAGGAGGGTGACTGAATTCAATTTATGAATTGTTTATAACCAAACTAGTCTGCTAACACACTCTACTATAAATTAATACAATGTGCTCCAAAAAACTAGTTCATGTACCCAAGGTAAATCCTGGCCCCACTGCCAACCCCTGCCCCCAACAGATCAAGCCACATAACTGTCACCCACATTCAGAAGGCTTAGTTCAGTTCCATGCAGGATCCCCAGCTGTCAGTCCAGTGTCTGTGGCTTCTCACTAGCTCAGGTCAGATGTCTCTGTGGTTTTCCCAATCATGATCTTGAACCCTCTTGCTCATATAACCCCTCCTCTCTCTCTTCAACTAAGCTCCAGGAGCTCAGCCCTGTGCTTGGTTGTGGATCACTGCATCTGCTTCCATCAGTTACTGGATACAGAGGGGAGGGACTTGGTCTGGCCTCAACCTGGTATACCGGACTTTGTTGATTCCCTCATGGAGGCCTTACCTCCTCTGAAGAGTGGATGGAGGGTGGGGTGTTGGAGGTGGGAGGGTGGGAGAAAGGGTAGAAGGGGAAACTGCGGCTAGTGTGTAAAATTTTTAAAATGTCAAAACTTAATTTCAATTAGTAATTGATTCATTTATTAATACTTAATTATTAATTAATATATAGAATGAGTGTGGATTCTGAAGCATTAGTGACTCATGTCACAATGTTGTAGTTGTGACTCACTCCAGTCACATTCTGAGTGAACTTTCACATGAATTAACATCCTAGTTTAATGCAATGTATACCTCACTGTGCTTGCTTTAATACAATGTATACCTCACTGTGCTTCCTTCTTCTATGTCAACTTGATACAAGCTATAGTCATATAGTCTGAAAGTTAATTGAGAAACTGCCTCTCTAAGATCAGGCTGTAGAAAAGTTTTTAGGGTACGTTCTGAATTAATGATAACAGCCTACTGTTGCTGGGGTTGTCTTTGGGCTGGTGGTCCCGATTCTATAAGAAAGCAGGCTGAGCAAGAAATTGGAGGCAGTGATAGGTGGATCTCTAAGAGTTTGAGGCTGGCTTGGTCTACATAGCAATTTCCAAGCCAGTCAAAGCTACATAGTAAGATAGTGAAACTGTCTCAAATATAAATTGATAGATATAGATATAGATAGATGATAGATAGATAGATAGATAGATAGATAGATAGATAGATAGATAGATAGATAGACAGATAGATAGACACAGACAGACAGGTAGGTAGGTAGGTGGGTGGATGGATGGATGGATGGATGGATAGATGAAAGGATGGATGGATGGATGGACTGATGGAGAGAAGATAGTTAGATAGATAGATAGATAGATAGATAGATAGATAGATAGATAGATAGATAGATAGACAGATAAATAGACACAAACAGACAGACAGGTAGGTAGGTAGGTGGGTGGATGGATGGATGGATGGATAGATGAAAGGATGGATGGATGGATGGACTGATGGAGAGAAGATAGATAGGTAGATAGATAGATAGATAGATAGATAGATAGATAGATAGATAGATAGATAGATAGATAGATAGACAGACAAGCATATCTACTGTGAAGGGGAAAAGATGAACAAGCTAGGAAATTGAAAGTGTTTAATCTTGCTTGCTGAATCATGATAAAGTAGGCACTGAAAATCTTAAGACTGGTTTTTTTAAGAGATAGGAAATGTATTTTTGTTAGTTCCTATATGGAAGGCACTGGGCATCCTGGAGATAGCCTATAACTGCACCTATAAAAGGAGATATGGTAAAATTATTAATTGTGGTGGTTTATTCTCAAGTTAATGTAAAATATGTCCTTTTCTACTAAAATGGTTTCTTCTTAAAACCAACAAACTCTCAAAGATTTACAAGAAACTCTTCTGATCACTTGTCTTGACCATTCAGTAGATAGTCCTCTCAACATATGAGAGACAAAAATGGAAATGATTTTAAGAAGAAGTATGATAACATGGGATCTATTTGGAATTGATAATTGACTTAAAAAGTTTGTGTGAGGGGATCTATTGGCATTAGAATGTCAGGGCAAAACAGGAAAATGGGAGGGACCCAATGCCACCCAGGAAAAGTGCTTTCTGCTACATCTCATCTTGGTCTTTCTTTCTTCTTTCCTAAGAGTACAATGCCCAGGCATTAGTAGCTACACTGTTCTGTATTAATATTCTTACCCTGCATAGCATGGTCAAAAACATTAGTGTTCTCTTAGCTAGGGTTTCTGTTGCCACAATAAAATGCTATAAACAAAAAACAAGATGGGGAGGAAAGAGTTAATTTGGCTTATACTTCCGCACTGATGTACATCACTGAAGGAAGTTAGGCAGGAACTTCAAGCAGGGCAGAGTACTGGAGGCAGCATCTAATGAAGAGGTCATATAGAGGTGTTACATAATGGCTTGCTTCCCATGCATTGCACAGTCTGCTTTCTTATAGAACCCAGGGCCACACCCCAGGGTTGGAACAACCCATAATGGTCTGGACCCTTCCCCCATTGATCACTAAATGAAAAAATGCCTGGATCTCATCAAGACATTTCCTCAACTGAGTATCCTACCTCTGATGACTCTAGCTTGTATCAAGTTGACACACAAATCCAGCCAGGACAAGTTCAATAGTTTCTGTGATATTATCTTCATATCTGTTCTTGTAAGGAAACTTACAGGTGATGGCTTCTAAGCCAGTTGTCCATGAACCTGAAGCAGAAGGGATGTTACTAGAATTTACAGAAAAAAATTGGAATTAAAATATATGTAGGTAACTCTCTGAAGCCAGGTTATTACAAAGTGTGAGTGCACACACTCCCAAGTCACTGTTAAAATTTACCCCACAATGAAATTTTTTTTTGATTTCTCTATCAGTAACCTTTGTTTTTAATGGTAGGAAAATTTTACTTGTTACAGTTTATATCTTTATTATCTGTAGGCCTGTCCATCTATCTCTCAGTCTGTCTGTCTGTTTGTTTTTCTCTAAACACATGTATATATATATATATATATATCTTATCTATGATTTATCTATCTACCTATTTATTTCTCTATCTCTCAAAATATAAAATAGCTAGAAATATGTCAATGTACTCTTGATCCTCAACCTTCAATGGACATTAGGATACTTAAAATGGAATGGGGTATAATAAACACTTATTTTTATACTACACTCCTTTCATAAAAATGGAAGATAAAGGGGCTAAAGTGAAGCAAAGAACAACTCATAGTGTTTTAATTAGGAAAGAAAAATATAATGATGACAAAAAGGTATTTGCTAATACTAATTCAAGTACTCTGTTTAGCTTTTTTACACTTGTTTGGAGTGTTTATTAGGGATGCCCTTTGAGAGTTTGCTTTATTTGTGACTCTAATCGTGTATGCAGACTGTCTTATCAAATTAAAAGGCAAGCATAAGATACAAGCAATTCCCAGAAATATTCTCAAATCATAGAGAACTGACTTCATCAACACTGTTGAAAACAAAAGACAATCCTAGACTTTCAACCAAAGAAACATTTTTGGAAAAGTAAGCTGCATGTGACTTCAACAAAGAATACTAAAAATGAATTCTGTCTGCTTTGTGAAGTGATTTGGTTTAATTCAGAAGTGGGTTCTAAACTGCGTGTGGTTCTGGATACGGGTCCAGGAGTCGGTTTCATTTCTCTCTGTACGCTGTTTATGTGTGTAATACTTCCTGGATGTTTGCTATCGTCAGGTAATAAACTGCCCCCATGCTTTTCTTCTCTGAGACCAATTAGAGACTTCTGGTTTAAGAGTTTATGTATCTCAGGAACTCCACTTGCATTCTACTTCATTTTCTGAACATGTGGCCTTGGTCCTTCAGGCTCTGACGACTCGGGTAAGCTGGGAAAGCATCCCGACATTTTTCCAGTGCATAGCTAACCTCCGTGTGTATGATTGTGTAAGGCATCAGATACTCAATGAAATGTACTCTTAATGAAAATCCAGGCCAAGAGTTACCATGAATTCTTTATTATGACCTGAAAATGGTAATCTGATCCTTCCGTGTCAGTTTCCTCAGGGCCTGAGAAAGTAAACCTGTACTATCTCGCTCAGTTTCTGACATGAATAATGGCAAATCTTTGTACAAAAAGTAGAGTGAAAGAACTCTCAACTCTATTTGACATGGTTTTAAAAAATCAAGGTGAACCTCCATCAGAATGAGAACACAGAGTTAAGACAGTCCTATTTTCCAGTGTAACAGTGTACCTGTTGAATTAATTTAACAATCAGCTCACCTAAATCCAATGCTGCGGAGAACCAAGACTTCTGACCATAGCAATTCAATTTGTCCACTTCTTTTCTCATTTCAATTACACTTTCTCTTTGGCATTTGTCCTCAAGAAACTTTAGGGAGATTGTTAAACCTGTGTCACATCATATCTCTGTGATGGTCATTTAGGCGGCGCAGTAGACCGATGTGACTCATCAGCCGATGAATGCAGTGCTTAAAGTCAACCACTGAGAGAAGAGTTCCAATGTCATAACCTTGACAGAAAATGAGTGCTTAACCATTTATCCTAGAAGACTTTACTTGGTTTCTTGATACGAATTGGCTAAACTCATCTCCAGGAGAGAATAGTGAATATCACAATGCTCAAAGTTTAAATGTACTGAGTCAGATATCAATTATATTTCAAGCAATACAGACTGCAACCCCTGGGAACTTGACCATACCCCAGGAGAAGAACATACATTCAAGAATATTTGTCTGGCTGGTAAGTTTGTGCATGCCTTGCGGGAAGGTCCCCAAGGGAGCCTGCTGCAGTGGGCCTCTTTGTTCCACACGACCCTGCACCCCCCTGCAAGTTTGCCCTTTCCTCTGTGGGTCCTTGGAACACCAGGACTCTATCTAACTGTGCTGAGATCGGAGGTGCAGACTGGTAAGTTTGTGCACGCCTGGCAGGAAGGTCCCCGAAGGGGCTTGCTGCAGCAGGCCACTTTGTTCCACAGGACCCTGCAATCCCCCCCCCGCAAGTTTGCCCTTTCCTCTATGGGCCCTTGGAACACTAGGACTCTCCCTTCCTGTCCTGAGATCAGAGGTCCATACAGATCGGAGGTCCAGACGGGACTTCCTCTTCCTGCACTGAGATCAGCTATCCAGAGGAGTGAGTGTGTACAAGCCGTCCTGGGAGGTTCCCCCAGCTGAGACTCCCCTGACTGCAATCAAAGGAAGAGATGGGCAGGCGCCAATGCAAGAATTCCTCCAACAACCTGAAAAGCAACATGATAACACCAGAAACCAGCGAGTGAGTATGCAACAGGAAAACCTAAACAATGTAACCCAGAAGAAGTAGAAGAAAGCTACTTTAAACGTAACATTACGAAAGTGATAGAGACCTTTAAAGAAGAGGTGAAAAACTCCTTTGAAGAAAGGGATGAGAAAACTAACAAAAAGTTAGAAGAAATGAATAAATTCCTCAAAGATACCCTAGAAAACCAAGAAAAAGCAATCAAACAGGAAATGGAAACAGTTCAAGACATAAAAACTGAAATGGAGGCAATGAAGAAAACACAAACCAAGGGAATGCTAGAGATGGAATATCTGGGTAAATGAGCAGGAACTGCAGAGACAAGTATAACCAACAGAATACAAGAGATAGAAGAAAGAATCTCAGACGCTGAAGATACTATAGAGAAAATAAATTCATTGATCAAAGAAAACAACAAATCCAACAAATTCTTAACACAAAACACCCAGGAAATATGGGACACCATAAAAAGAACAAACCTAAGAATAATAGGGGTAGAAGAAGGAGAAGAAGCACAGCTCAAAGGCCCAGAAAATATATTCAACAAAATTATAGAAGAAAACTTTCCCAACCTAAGGATGGATATGCCTATGAAGGTACAAGAAGCATACAGAACACCGAATAGACTGGATCAAAAAAAAAAAAAAAACAACAAAACATCCCCTTGCCATATAATAATCAAAACACAAAACATAGAGAATAAAAAAAGAATACTAAGAGCTGCAAAGGAAAAAGGCCAAGTAATGTATAAAGGTAAACCTATCAGAATTACACCTGACTTCTCTATGGAAACCATGAAAGCCAGAAGGTCTTGGATAGATGTGCTGCAGACACTAAGAGACCATGGATGCAAGCCCAGACTACTATACCCAGCAAAGCTTTCATTCACCATCGATGGAGAAAACAAGATATTTCAGCATAAAAACAAATTTAAGCAATACATAGCCACAACCCCAGCCTTACAGAAAGTACTAGAAGGAAAACCACAACTAAAGGAAGCAAACAACACCCATAATAACAGAGACAATAAACAGCCCTCTATGGGCACAACCCAAGGAAGGGAAACACACAAACTCTACACTCCCCCCCCAAAAAATAACCACAGTTAATAACCTCTGGTCATTAATATCACTTAATATCAATGGACTCAATTCACCTATAAAAATGCACAGGTTAAGAGAATGAATACAAAAACAGGATTCAACATTCTGCTGTTTACAAGAAACACACCTCAACCACAAACGCAGACATTATCTTAGAGTAAAGGGTTGGGAAAAGGTTTTTCAATCAAACGGCCCTAAGAAACAAGTGGTTGTGGCTATATTAATATTGAACAAAATCGACTTCAAACTAAAATTAATC
The DNA here is from genome assembly GCA_004026605.1 of Ondatra zibethicus. Lineage (NCBI taxonomy): Eukaryota > Metazoa > Chordata > Mammalia > Rodentia > Cricetidae > Ondatra > Ondatra zibethicus. Next base: position 50,153 of record PVIU01014748.1, read on the forward strand.
AGAAGAGATGGAGATGGACATTTTATACACTTAACAGGAATAATCCATCAGGATGAAGTCTCAGTCCTGAATATATATGCCCCTAATATAAAAGCACCCACATATGTAAAGGAAACATTACTAGAACTCAAAGCACACATCAAACTAATAGTAGGAGATTTCAACACTCCTCTCTCACCAATGGACAGGTCAACCAGACATAAACTTAACAGAGAAATAAGAGAACTAACAGATGTATTGAATCAAATGGACGTAATAGACATCTATACAACATTCCACCCAAACAGGAAAGAATATACCTTCTTCTCAGCATCTCATGGAACCTTCTCAAAAATTGATCACATACTCGGTAACAAAGCAAACATCCACAGATCCAAAATAATTGGAGTAACCACCTGTGTCTTATCAGATCATCATGGAGTAAAGTTAGAATCTAAGAACAATTAAACCCCCAGAAAGCCTACAAACTCATGGAAACTGAACAGTCAACTACTGAACCACTCCTGGGTCAAGGAAGAAATAAAGAAAGAAATTAAAGTCTTCCTTGAATTCAACGAAAATAAGAACACAACATACCCCAACCTATGGGACACTATGAAAGCAGAGCTAAGAGGTAAGTTCATAGCACTTAGTGCCCA
>PVIU01014749.1:0-50793 GCA_004026605.1 Ondatra zibethicus
CTACAGAGAGTGACTGTAGTCTAGTCTCCCACAGCCTACAGAGAGTGACTGTAGTCTAGTCTCCCACAGCCTACAGAGAGTGACTGTAGCCTCCCACAGCCTACAGAGAGTGACTGTAGTCTAGTCTCCCACAGCCTACAGAGAGTGACTGTAGTCTAGTCTCCCAGATTGTGTTGTTGGTTTCACAAACCAAACAGGCTCATCAGGCAAGAACTGTAAACTTTTACAGTTAGAATACATCCAGTGCATGTGGGAATTTATCTTAATAAAGCTGTTGTCGTCTCTAACTAAGCAGGAAGCAGGGGTGGGTGGCTCCCAATGTTCATTTCTTGCTTCTCCTTCCTAAGAATAGAGAAGATATCTCCACAACCTTCCTCAGGATAGCCCTGTATGTTGGCCCCTGTATGTGCAAAGGCTATGGAGCATCCTGTAAGGATTCTCATTCTGACAATGCAGACAGCTACTTGCAGAAGTATACCACATGGAAGGAAATGCCCCTGCTAGGCAACCAATGGGTAGCCTCCATTCCTGAGTGCCACTGGAGTGAGGAACAGTATGCATGAGACACAGCATAGATAAGTCTTAAGGAAAGGACAGGGGTCTTTAAGGGGAGACTCAGGCCCTCTATGGCTCCTGTCCTTGTCTTGTTTTTAATTTTTATTGACTTCTTTTTAATTAGTGTACAAAATACTGAGTTTACTATGATATTTCCACGTACATGTCACTGCACCTTGCATGTACTCTCATCACCCCTCATTCTCCTTGCCTTGCTGCTCCCATTCCTCCCAGCTGTACCCATCCTGATCTCTTATCACATATGTATGTGTGCATTTTAAATGTAGATTCTGTATATGAATGAAAAGACATATTCATCTGACGTTTTCCCTTTCCATTGCTGTCTCTTGTTCCCTGCTTGTCCTCCCTTGGCCATCTTTCAACCCTGTGTCACACAGTGGCTCTTTGCTGGTCTATTCTCCAGCTGCTTCCTGAGCAATTGTTCTTTCTCTGTAAGGGGACAGTCCCCTTATCACCACCCCACTTCCCATCCCTGTTTGGATGTGCCAGCTCTCTCCTGCCTTTCTCTGCCCTCTTAGGACAATGAACACCCTCAAGGGGGCAGGAAGTCTTTTCACTTTCTAAATCATCAGCAACTGTCTGCATCCCCATTCCATCCTTCAAGTGCTAAGGAAAAAAAAAAAAAAAACAAAGAGACACAGAATTATAATTACATTTTTAAAAGTAAGAATGCTTACATTCCAGCATATTTGAATGTACATATATAAAAGAAAAACTGCCAGTGAAATTATGAATATTTTTACCTGTTTTAAATTTCTGCATTTTATAAATTATCTCCAATGAATAAGCAGTTGATAAAAATGATAACATTGTGAAATGAAATAGGAAAGGCATAGAAGAAAATTCCCATGTTGGAGGAAAGGCACTTCCAAGAAAGACAAAGAAAAATAAATGGAAAAGTATTGTTTGGTCAATGGTTGCAGGGCATGATTGATTTGGACTGTACAGGGCCCTTTTGTCCTCACAAATAAGAAGAAAGGAAGTGAGAGGGCTTGAAGCAGTTATAAATATGCACTTAGTCTGAAGACAGGAAGTTAGGGGAGTTTACCCATAAGAGTAACAGTGTTCTCCAAAGCAGAAGTCATCCTTAGTGAGACCTACTGTCACAGCAGAACGGGGGTCCTCTCCTCTGAGTACTGTAGGAGCTAGATGCTGCTCCCCTTTTTTCTCCTTGATCCTCATAGCTGCACACATGGCCTTTGGTTAACCCTGAGAACCCCATGCACTTCGTGACTGGAGATCTGATGAATGTGACCCATCTGACTACCGTGACCTGGGACTTCCACGTCTGTCATTCATCTACTCTTCCTGCATAGCTCAGACTCACCCTTGCCTGCTCCTGTGAGTCTGAGCCCAGGGACTGGCTGCACTGTAGATTTCACCTCACATTTTGTGAGTTCAGCACCAGAAAAGTATCTTCATCCTGCCCCTCCTCCCTCTGCTCCCCCACCCCTGTCCCCTCAGAAGGACAGACATACTATTTGCATTCTTTCCTCCAGAAGAGGCTAGCTTACATCCATGTCCCTTATGGCATTGACTTCTACGTCAAGTAATTGTAAAACTTCTTTGCAAGCAATTGCATGAAGGACTTTGGGGAATGCCATCGATCTCTCTCCCCACTCACCAGTCCGTGTCAACCCTAAATGCCATCGATCTCTCTCCCCACTCGCCAGTCCGTGTCAACCCTAAATGCCATCGATCTCTCTCCCCACTCACCAGTCCATGTCAACCCTAAACTCTGTACTGCTTGGCTCAGACTAAGCAGCAAGAGTCTTGACTACCTGGCCACTTTCCTCTCTTCTTATGCCTTTTTTTCCTTATGCACATCCTCAGCCAAACCTCTGTCCCAGACAATACTGCATAGCTTAAGATAATCTAAAATCCCCTGGCCCTTTCCTGATAGCACAGTCAATCAGAAGGTACTTATGATCTTCAATAGAAAAGAGATACTTAGATGGAAATATTAGAGCTCTGCGACATTTTCAGTTTGGTAACAACTTTGCCACTTTGGTGGTGTTGTTAGTTTGATCAGTTATTTTTTTTTAATTCTTTTATTTTGTTTGTGTTCATGTACTAGCACACATGCACACACATGTGCCACAGCACACATAGGGAGGTCAGAAGGTAACCCATGAAAATCGTTTCTCTCCTTCTACCATGTGTGTAAACCAAGGCCACATAGACTCAAAATAATCACACAGAAACTGTTTTAATTAAAACACTGTGTGGCCAATCACTCAAGTGTTTTTCTAGCTAGCTCTTATATCTTAAATTAACCCATCTCTATTGATCTTTAAATCACCATGAGGTTGTGGCCTACTGGCAGGGTTCCAGCAGGCTCCAGCAGGCATCTTTTTCCTTTGGGAACTACAAGGTGACTCCTTGACTCTGCCTACTCTATATATCGTTTATAGCTTGACTATATTCTGTTAAGCCATTGGCAGAAAGCAGCTTCTTTATTAACCACTGGCAATGAAACATATTCAGAGCATACAGAGGGGAATCCCACATTGCATGTGGGACCAGGGTATTGGACTTCAGTCATCCAGTTCAGCAGCAGGTGCCCTTATCCACTGAGCCATCTCACGGGCCATGATTGGTTATTTTTGTGAGGCAGCATCTCACTCTGTAACCCAAGCTAATCTAGAGCTCACTTACAGTCCAAGCTGGCCTCATATGTGAGACTGTCTCCCTGCCCCAGTTTCCTGAGTGCTGGGATGAAATTCATGAACCACCACATGCAATTTCTTTGGGTTTGGCTGTTTTTGTTGTTGTTGTTTTCTTTTCATTAGAAGAGATAATGAGATTAATGTCAGACTATTTAGTAATTTCTTCTGCTAGAATGGGATCTAGTGATTCCAAGGAAATTAGCAGTTGATTCTTCAGTAGAGAAAATAATTCATTATCTAGTAAATTCAGCAATCAAAAGTAAGCCTCAATAATAGATCACTGGGAATAAAGGGTATAGAGAAGGAAGCAAGGCCACACTATTTTTGTAAGATTTCTAACAGGAAAGGACAGAATGTAGTAGACTGCAAAATAAGTCTTTAAAATAAGACTTTTCCTTTTTGTCCTCCATTCTGAGAATTAAGTCCAGTGCCTTGTGTGTGCCAGGGCAGTGCTCTTCGACTGAGCAACGCCTCCCACGATATCTTCTTACTCTTAAACATTCGGCAGAAAAATGGCATCCGTATAGAATGTGAGTATTGCCAGGTCTCAGCAATTCCTCACAGAGCATGCTAACCTAAGGGGCCATTGCAGGAAACAGAGTCTCTGGCACAGTTCCCTAATGCCCAAGAAACCACTCAGGCATCCTCACACCTGAATTAAAGCCTGAGAGCCCTGGGGTGTTCTTATTCCAAACCCATTTCTCCCTGAAGACATTAGCCATGGTAGGGTGGAAAGAGTGCCCCCTCAGTGATACCAATATTGGCACAAATGTGACTGTTCCCATATGTGAATGAGCGTGTCTCATTTTCTCCCACTTGCTTTGTTACTCTTCTTGTAGCTGTGACAATATTTCCAACAAAGTAAGCAACTTAAGAAGGGAAGGGTTTGCTTTGGTTTATAAATTGAAAGTATAAGGAAAGTGACAGAGAAGGCATGGTGACAGAGAAAGTGACAGAGAATACCATGGTGACTGGCAGGGAAGGCAGGGGACAGGAGCATGGGGCAGTCAGCCATATTGCATTCACAGTCTGAATTCACATAACAATCAATTTTTAAATTGCATTATTATTGTATGTGTGACAATGTTATTGAATTGCTTCTCTCCTTCAACCTATTATCTGGGCTCCAAGGACTGAACTCAAATTATGAGTTTTGCTCAGCAAATTCCTTATGCCAAGCCACCTCACCTATCTATTCATTCTAAGACCTCAGCCTATGACAGGGTGCCAATTGCATTCAGTGTGGGTATTTCCACTGCACTTAATGGAGAAACTCTTTCATAGACATACCCAGTAGTTTACCTCTTCAATGATTCTATATTCTGTAAAGTAATAATATTATTAACCATCACTCCCACTACCAAGTAAGATGAGAATCAGCCCTAGAATGTGGAACCCATTGTACTCATGGAAAATGAGGACATCTGGCCAGTTGTGGTCACAAACACACTCTATTTTCCAAACACATCAAGTCTCTGAACCACAAACCCAGTCCAATGCCACTCTATTTTTTGCAAGCTCATATTTGTATTAAGTCATGGTAGTACAGCTTAAAGCCAAGATTTCTAATATGGAACATGTTATCAGTTCTCTTTGAGAGAACTCATAAAAGCCATAGTTGGTCCCCAGGAAATATAAACACAGTAATCTGCACAAAATTTTTAAGAGGAAATTGTGCACACTTAGAAACCTCAGTGGTTTCTGAATGAAAGAGAGAAGAAGGAGGAGGAAGAGGAGGAGAAGGAAGAAGGAGAAGAAGAATAAAGAAGGAAGAAGAAAGGAAAGAAAGAGAAAGAAATTAGAAAAAGAGAGAGGAAGGAAGAGAGAGAAAGGAAGAAAGAAAGAAAGAAAGAAAGAAAGAAAGAAAGAAAGAAAGAAAGAAAGAAAGGAAAGAAAGAAAGGAAAGAAAGAGATAGAAAGGATGGGTGGAATGAAGGAGAAAAGGAAGAAGAGAGGAAAGAGAGAAAAAAGAAAAAAAATAGAGAGAAAGGAAGGAAGAAAGAGCTATCTTTAGGTTCAGGAGGAAGTTCTATGGCTATGTCTCATAATGGCAGTAACAGGTTCTGATATGATACACTGGGTCAAATGTCCAGGCATCATTGTCCAGGTCTGATGTCTCAGCTCATAAAGACACTTGCCACCAAACCTAACCACCTGAGTTTGATCCCTGGAGCCCATGTATTAAAGGGAGACATCATAGATTTCTCTGACTTCCCGACATGTCCACCACTCTCTCTTCTACATATACACACATCAGTAAAGAATAAAAGCACTCAAGAAACAGGGGCAGGAGGATCTCTGAGAGGTTGAGGCCAACCTGGTCTACAAAATGAGATCCAGGACAGCCACAGCTTTTACACAGAGAAATCCTGTCTTGAAAAATAAAAACAAAAAGAATAGAGAGTAAAATGTCAAGTTTAAAAAGTCATGCATCATATCAAAATACTTTTAAAACTGATTTCAGATATTTTAACACAGATACTATTCATTTAAATGTGTTACTAGTTCTAAAACCTGAATCAATGAGTTCTACATTAAAACTGAACTTGCTTCACTTTCAGATGCAATGCAATATAAATGTTTCAGTTTGGTTTCAAAATAAAGTTGCTAAAAGACTCAGTTAAAAAAAAACTTCAGTTCTATTTGAACTTTCTGTGCAATATTGAGATTTGACAGTAGCATTGAGTTGGGACAGAATGGGAAGATAAGACTGTTTTTGATCCAAGGAAGTAAATCCAGACAAAGGATTGTCCGTAGAAGGGAGTTTACTGTGGGTTCCAAGGAGAAACTTTTCTCTCTCTTTGCTGCCACCTAAAGGAATATTCTAGAGTGATATTTTCTAACACAATGAAATGCAACTGAAAAAGCAACGTAAGTGCTTATAAAATCAAAGCCTATTATCACTTATTGATGTGCAATTACACAGTCTCTTAATCTAATAAACACTCCAAATTCCACAGCTGCCACCCTAATCAGCAATCTTTCCCAACACCTAGAACAGCGCCCTGTAAATTATGATACTTTCTTCATTAGATCCTTAATTAAAAAAAAATCTACTGTCACCCCAGTTTCATGTTCTGGGCCTTGGTTTCTTCTTCCAGAAAATGAGGGATTGAAAGTGAGCAATTTAAAGTATCTTTTCAGTCAGGCCAGGAGGCAGGTGAATCTCTCTGAATCTGAGGTCAGCCTGGTCTATACAGTAAGTTCCAGAAAAACCAGACCTATGTAGAGAGACTGTCTCAAAAGACCAGTAGTAATAATAAATAAATAATAGATAAATAAATAATAAATAGATAAACAAATAAACAATGTCTTTCTCACCAGGTCTGGAGGTGCACACCTGCAATCCCAGTTCTTGGAATGCAGGAGGATTGTATCAGGCTTGAGACCAACTTGGTCACATTCACAGGTTCAGGGCAGCCAAGACAATATTGACTGACTCTGTTCCACGAGACAAACAGCCTGTCTTCTAATATTCCCAATCTCTGTGAGTCTGTTTGGCAAATGGAAACTCTCCTCTGTCCAAGGTTATGACCACTGAGCGATGGGAGAGCGCTCTGGCTTGAGTAGGCCCCACATGTGCTGGGGAGAATCACTCAAGAGGACCAAACAAGACGCACAGGGCAGAGATCAGCATGAGAGATGGCTGTGTTGATTCCAAGAGCCCCTAAATCTACGGTGAAGAGAAACTGTGCCATTTCAGAAATGCAACGTGGTTCCTTTTGTGTGTGCCCCCTACAGAGTTGCTGTGCATAATTAAGCATCCCCGTGAACATAGCACCATAGATTTGCTGAGGCATCAACACGGTGAAACAGCCCTGTTGACTTCTTCTCCAAAGCAAATGATTTGCTATTTCTCCCCAGAACCTCCAGGAGAAAACAGAATAACCAATATTTTAAAAAAAAATCTTTGTTTAATCTGTTAATTGATCTTTAACTAATTTGTGTTTTTAACATGATAATATTTAGCTACTCTGATATAGGTAGATTTGGAGAAAACATAAAAAGGAGGGGAAAATAGGATCACTAATACAAAACTGTTATTATATATTCCATTATCTCTCTAAAATATTCCCCTAAACACTTCTTTTCTTTGGGAAGTAACTCTCAGTCCTTTCTCTACATGAAATCATTGGAATTCACACTAATAATACAGACTCGTAGTTCCTACCCCGAGCCATGAGTCCATGACGCAGCCTAGGAATTTGCCATTTTAATTGCCTACCCAACAGGCCCACACAGATGTGTCTGGATATATATTATCGTGCCCTCAAGATAGATTAATCAAAAAAACGCATGTTTCTCTTTCTCGTTTGAGCTCCCAAACTGTTTTCGTGGTAGCACTGCACCCTCTAGTGGAAAATTTTGCTGTGTCATCCCCTACATGCGAATTATAAAGATGTTGCTCGAAAAACCTATCACGAAAGGCTTGGTGGAAAACAATTGAGAAATGAGGGGAACAGTATAAAAGAAAATATCTTGATAATCTAGTATCAGGCTTATGCACAATTAAATATTAATGAATATATAATGTAGGTTTATATAATGTACACGTATTTTAGGGAAGAATGTTTAGGTAAAGTTGACAACACAGAACCTTAGTCTCTTTTGTGCTCCGTTTCTGTCACTTATACATCCCGCCAATTGTGGCTCTAAATTATCCGTAGGAAAATGGCACCTGTACTTTGGTCGGGTTCCACCCCGTTTGTTGCCCTCGTTCCCTGGATACTATGGTCTTGTATCCATTCTTGGTACAATAGTTCCTATGGGGATGGCTTCGAGTACACAGAAGGATATGCTCAGGTGACATGCAGTCACTCTGACATTTCACATAAGAGACTGGAGGCCTGCTCACTTTCGAACTCCTGACCAACTTTGCTTCATACCGGTCGGCTCTTCAGTCACTTGAAGCTTCACAAATTCAGCTGTCCACAGACATGGCACAGTCTATTAAAATGAGTGAAGCAGGATAATGAAAGAGATGGTGGGGACCCAGACAGATCAAGTTTGCTACAATGAAATAAAAAGAATTATTACCATTGTTTGAAGCCTACCGTGCACCTAATGGATTCCCAGTTTGCTGACTTACAGTGTGCTGTGTGCTGTTTATATGTGTGTAATATACGACACAACCTCATTCACACAAGGGACAGCATTGCAGAGCTGCGGGTGTAGCTCAGTGGTCTAGTGTGTGCCTGGCGTCTGTGCAGTGTGGGTTGAGCACCAACAGCACAAACTAAAGCAGATGATATTGTTCCCCAATTTTACCAAAGAGGAAAGTGAGATATAAGGATGGTGAGTTACTTGCCCCAAGTAAAATAAAGCTCTTTGTCAGTCAGTGTACGCTTTGCCCCAGATTCAGGAGTGTCAATCAAATTCGCTCCAGTGCCTCACCAAGGTGTTAAGGCAAATGCGTCTGACCTGTGGTCGCTCGAGGCTACAGGGCTCCAGCTCTTTCTCTGCTCCCCTTTCTCACTCTATGTCTCTATGTTCTTTGGTCCCAGACTCTGCCATTATCTTTGCTTTCAGATGGTTTCTCTTCTGCAAATTGACACTCCTCTCGCATCATCAGACTACACCATGTATGTAACAGCTTGAGATACACTTCCTAGTTCCTGGTACAAACTCAACCACCCTATCCATTCAGCATCCGCTTGCTGATCTTGCTTTAACTAACCACTCCTGGTCCTACATCTTTAAAATGGTGTTCTAGCGACCCCTGGGGCTTTCACTTCTCTGTTCCTAGGGCAGGAGCATCTAACTGGAGCACTTCACAGTAAGATACTCTCTTGGAGCTTCAAATACCTTAGGCAATCTAACACTCCAAGAACTCTAAAAATCCATGTGAACCAAGAGCACCGCAATTGCTGAGGTAGTCCGGATAGCTTCCCAGGGATGTTTGCACCAGACTGCTTCCCAAGTTCTGCATTTCACATGGCAGACATAACCTTGCACAAACACATCACATTGAAGCTTTGGGATACTTATGTTTGTATATGGACTTGAACTACAGGTCTCATCCGTGCTAGGGAAGGACTCTTTGATAGGGAAGAACTCATTGAGCTCTATCTTCAATCTTGAACTGAGTCCCTTAACCTTTTATTAAAAGAAAACATAAAATAGGGCATTTGAGATAATCTGTAAATATTGTATTTACTCTTAACAGTTGAAGAAACCAGAAGTATATAATCTTTAGATGATATCACCTATGATATGCAAAACAGCTTACCTTTACCTCTCTGTCTCTATAGTTAACAAAATAAATCCTACTAATTGTGATGAGGTTTGATACTCAGAAAAATTTAACCTTTGTTACAAAGCTGGTTGGGTGGATGATTTAATTCTGCAGGATCAGATATGATCCCTACCCCTCAGAGATGGCACCAACATTCTGAGTTAATCCAGAGGGAGAGGACAATCCAAGTCCACTTGGATGTGAGATGACGGAGTCCATATTATGATAACTGAGAAATGCTCACTGCTTGGTTGGTTGGTTGGTTGGTTGGTTGGTTGGTTGGTTGGTTGGTTGGTTGGTTGGTTGGTTGGTTGGTTGGTTGGTTAGTTGGTTGGTTGGTTGGTTGGTATTTTGAGACAGGGTTTCTCTGTGTAACAGCTCTAACTGTCCTTGCTTTGTAGACCAAGCTGACCTTGAACTCACAGAGATCCACCTGCCTCTGCCTTTGAAGGTCTGGGATCAAAGGCGTGTGCCGCCACTGCCCGGCTTCACCAGATGCTTTTTAACCTATGGGTACTCTTCAGTATTTGCATTTGCTGGCACTTATCAGCGCCAGCCATTCTTGTCAGCACTTTAGACGCGAGGAAGTGAAAAGACAGAGAATTCAAAGGGCTGAAACAGTTGGCTTCAAACAACTTACAATTCAGGAAGCTGTGCGGAGTGGTTTGGTGATCACTGAGGTATGGATGTGGTTTCATATCAGGGAGAGCAGAGGCAAGCATCATAGTGGCATCATCAGCTATGATGTTTGAAGAAGATTTGAACATCTGATTTTGAGTCCTTATTTGAATGCTCTTGGACCACGTGTAATGTAAATAAATTACTGGCTGTCAAAGAACAAAAAAGCAAAACCAAAAGCAAACAAACAAAAATAACCTCAGGTGACTTATACAGTCCTTATTGGCAGAGCTAGAATTTGACCCCAGAAATTTCCATCTTAGCTTAAGTATTCCTTGGATCAGAGACCTGAACATGTGCGCAGAGAAGCGGCCCCCTCCACAGGGCTCTGTCTTCTGGCTGTGTTAGTTACCTACTTTACTACTGTGACAACTGATGCTAGGATTGATTTGGATTCACAATCTCAGGGGATCCAGCTCATTGTGGCAAGGGAGGAAAGCAGAGAGCAGAGCAATGTGTGCCTGTGCTCAGTCTCTCTCTCTCTCTCTCTCTCTCTCTCCTAGAACCCCAGATTGGCATAGTACTGCCCATATTCAGAGTAGATCTTCCCATGTCAATTAATTAACAGAATCTAAATAATCCCTCACGGACACACCTGGAGATGTGTTTCCATGGTGACCTCAAATCCTATCAAGTTGACAATCCAATCCAGATTAATCACAACTAACACTGAAAACTACTTGTAATTATAGCAGCCTCCCAGAACAGAGCACATTTACTGCCTTGTTTGCAGAATTCCTGTTACTCGAGAGTTCAAAAGGCAAAAGGAAACTCAATATGAGCATTAGTCACACAAGGCTATTGATTTGAGGTTCGCAACTGTTCTTCTCCTTTAGAGTAAACTTAAGCTGCCACTTTTAGTACGATGGCTAACTGCCTGCAATATTATCTTTACTTCAACCAAATACCCATGACTTCCTCCAATCCTAAACTAACGCATGTACAAACTCCTCAAATGGCAACACAATATTTCTATTTTGATTGGGTATTTCACAGGCGCCTCTGGATACGTGGCCCATATCTTCCTGTTTCCATTCAAAATTTCTTTGGACGTATTTCCCTGTAATGCCATGATACAAAACCCTTTCCTCTGGTCCCTATTGTCAAGAGAAACACAGGAACTGGACACACACACACACACACACTGTCCTTTCACTATGGTCCATGTACAGAAGTGCCAAACAAGATCAATATTCACAGAAAAAAAACATATAAGGGTTTAGTTATCAGTAAGAAAGCCTGGGCATCCATATGGACAGTTGGGTGTCATTCTGTAAGGACAGGTTCATATCAGGGACACTTTCTGACTTGTCTTTGACAGTAACTGCCTCTGTCACTCAGTAACCTCAACCAGCTACTTTGTCTCAGGGTGGCTTTCCTGTTTCCTAGCGTTCATGAAACTTTTAGGAGTTCCACAAAAGGTCTGAAGAGGTAAACTTTCTCTTCCGGTGTTCTTAAATGATTGGCTGCAAGTGTAGCTGTGACTTTTTATCTCCAAAGTTATTCCTCGCAAATGTTCAGCCTCTGTGATTTAGTTCCCTCCCAAAGTACTTGAAACTGTAATATGATTCTATTTTAATAGGTTTTCCTGTCACTTCAACATTAATTTAGAATGTAAAACTAAAACTGCAATGGAACTGATTTTTTTTAGTGAGCAATGAACTGACTGCCAACCATTTTATTCTAAACAAATTCACTGGTTATATGATTTCCTTTCACTCAGCATGATATATGTGCTTTATAGACAGTCAAGTCCTGCTGATTCTGTCACCTTCCCTAGTCTGTGCCTGGGAGGGACAAGCACTGTTTCCACACTCTGCCAAGGCCACTCTACAAAAGACCCTCATTGGAACTCAGGTTTTCAGCTGTGTCACAGTAACCAGAGGGCTCGCTAATACCAGGATGGCAGACCTGCGGGATGCCTCAGTGGGGTGAGGCCCTGCTGTCAAACCTGGGCACCAGCGTTTGATTTAAGAACCCACACAGTCTAAAGATAGAGCTGTCCTGAGACCTCCACAGCCATCCTGTGGCATGTGTGCACACTCACTCACTCTCTAAATAATTGAAAAAAAATTCAGATTACAGGAGCCCTGTTGCCAAATTTTCCAATTCGGTAAGTGTGAAGTGGAACCCCAAACACTGGATTATTAACAGGGTTCTGGGGAGCATTCTTCAGAACTGCCACTCTAGATTGGAACCTCGAGAAACTTCTCTAGTGTGTCACACCACAGAACCTTTGATAGATGTACGTAAACTCTCATTCACATGATGGATTGTGTTATGGGTGTCTACAGAATGCAATGCATTTCAGACCTGACGTATACAACAAACTCCACAGTTAAAATACAGCTTTCAATTTATGACAATGAAATTATGGCAATAGTTGAAACAGATGACTGGAAACTCCTAGCCCTGACTGTATAAAAACACAATACTGCTAAGGACCCATGGGGACCGGTGCCACCAAGGAGCATCATTTGAGCTATCAGAGTATAGATTCTCTAGACATTCTGGGTTGTGTTAGAAATTGGAGAGAGATACATGGGAGAATTAGGAAAGAAAGGAAGGTGGGAGAGGGGGAAAGGAAAGAGAGAAAGGAGGGATGGGGAAAGAAAGAAGGAGGAAGGAAGGAATAAAACAATTATGCTTCAATGTTTGGTTGTCTCAGAGAGAGAGCAAAGGCCAAGGGTGATGAAAACAAGGACCTAAGACCGGAGGCTGCGAAGCCTAAAAGCAAAGTCCGCGCCAGCTATGGAGGGCAGTTTGTTTGGCCAACTGTAGCTGGTGTGGTTTCAGGGTACAGAGGAAAACTTGACTCGTACGACAAGAAGATAGAAAGTGGAAGAATTAAAGAGATGTGGGAAAGGAGCCAGGCGTGATGAGGTCAGCTTCTTGTGAGATCAGCACTCCAAAAACTGATGCAGGAGGACTGTGAATCGAAGGTTAGCCTGGGCTACACGGCACATCCCATTCAAACACCCACCAGTGGGTGGGTGATGGGCAGGTCCTACCAGGTCACCTGGTGCTGATAGTGGGAAAAGCTCTGCGAACTGGAGGAGCCACTGCAGGAGATGTCCCAAGTGTCACAAGGCAATCTGGGAATGTGAGCACAAGTCCCACATGGCTTTATGGCACTGGAAGAGAGAGACAAATGCAATATGGATTTTCCCAGTGTTTTACTTTAGTCTTTACAAACCAAGCTTGCTACTGACTCAATTTCAACATCGCAAATATTAAACTACAGTACTTTCATAACTTGTTAAAATAAATCTTGTACCCTTACCCCCTCCATCTGTTTGCCGTTACGAAGACTTACAAACTTTGTCAAAAAGTTTGTACACCGACCTGAGCAGACATGAAAAATTGATTAATGCCTTGATTTCTGGGAGGCCCTGTGGAGAGGCCTACATGCAATAATGTCTTCATATGGCAGAGGGCGCTCTGGCGCCACATCTACACTGTGGAAAAAGTTGATGACCTTCCTACACTTTCTCCTTAAAATGTCACTTCTAATTTCACTAACATGCAACATCCTCTGAGCTCCTATTGCCTGGCATGGGAATCTTTGCCCATGCTTTGTTCCCACCCTATCCACTCCTGGCATTTTTTTAGACCCCCTGATGTTAGACAATGTGTTTCATTTCATTAAATTGCTTTTTAGATGTAAGCTCCGATTTTTGAAAAGAGATTTGTTCATCTGTATTTCCAGGTATCTCTGTGCCTTCCAACCCGGGAAGCCAGAGAGCACGACATCACCTTGAGCTGAAGTCACAGGTGGTTGTGAACAATTTGATGTAACCAAGACCTTGGCAAGGTTCCTGGCAAGGCCAGTGAGCTCCGAGCCACCTCTCCAGTCTCAGAAGCCCTGAGTGTTATGATTTTTTTAAAGCCAGTTTTCTGATTGAAGGTGGACTCTGTGTGTGTGTGTGTGTGTGTGTGTGTATCTGTATGTGTTCACAAAAGTTAATATCCTGCACTAGCATACAGACAATCTCTGTACAGAAATAATTGATTTTTGTACAACTTCACATCTTTTTTGTTACCAGGATGATTTGAGAAATAGTTATTCAATCACAAGATGCTATTGGCAAATGGTAATATTCCTTGATTTATATGTTATTCCAATTAACTTTACAGAAATATCAAAGATGGAACAAGATCTTAAAATCAATCTTTCTCAGAAATGATAGCAGTTTTGCTGAAATCCAGTGCTCAGATTTTCACAATTCCATATTGATCAATTCCCACTAGTGTCTGTCTCTTGGGTGGAATAGGATGCTACAAGGCTAGCTGCAGCTAACTTGACCTGAGATCACTTTTCTTCCTTGAAGTTGCAGGACAATTGTGGATATTCTTTCTGGTCATGATGCTCTTGATACTCAGATAGCAAAGAGGAAAAGAACTAACGCAAGGATCAAAAGGGCAATTCCTGGATCTATGAGGCAAAATATTGATGCCCACGTTGCTAGCACTGAAAATGCTGGGAGAAGTGATGTCTGCCCTTAACCAAGAATGTTGGAAGTGCAGAATTTATCAGGGACCACAACAGACCTCAGGGCCAAGTGAAGAATGGCACCTGTCCACTCAGCCTGAATCCCTCCCCCTTGCCTAGATCCATGCCCCAGCCCGGATCCCTGCCCCCCAAACCTGGATCCTTGCCCCTAGTCTCAAGTCCTACCCTGCTGGCTACCACAAACTCTTCTCCTGAGCACGAGACAAGCAGGGTGTAGACAAAGTAAATAACTCCAGCTAGTGGCAGATCCTGGACACATGTCCTTCCTGCTTTTAATTGAACTGTACTGAATCCCACATGTTGCTAGGGCAGGGAAGGAGAGGAGTCTTCAGGAATTTCAAGCGTTTTTGCTTAAGCAAAGACAAAGAATCAGGGCTTATTAAAAAGCTTTGCACACTGGTTCATAAAATCTGGAAACTCAAGTGACAAAAATAAATATTCCCAGCATGCAAAGGTGACCCTACCGCTGCAAGGACTTTAAAAGTTGAAAACAACCTGTTTTAAACTATGATAAACAAACATTCATTTCTACTTTGTGTCTAAAGCTTGTGACCTTTCTTCTTTTGCTGACTGAGGGGGCAGTCACCAGTTTTCTGAGGAGTGGGACTCGGGGGACATGTGATGGTTGGAGCATTTGTGGCTGTCACCAGCGGGAGTCGGGGCACTCTGAGAGGCCCGCAGCATGTTCTCCTTGCAGCTCTCCGATGTGAGCCATTATCTCTCTAGGATAGCTTTAAACAGAAGACGTTAACTTCTCCTTGCAGCTCTCAAGCCACCGCTAAATCCTTGTTCAATTGTCCGATCAAGCACAGGACACTCGCCCAGTTACATGGTGATCCCTGGAGTGAAAACTGTCAGTCACTGCTTGTTAATGTGCTACCGCAATGGGCTGGAGCTGAAAGCAAATGTTTTCTGAAAAGCATACTATTTTATTATCATGCAACACACACGTGTGTTTTCACCCACCACGCTCCACTGTGTTGTTTTGTTTTGTGACAGCATTTCTCACAGGTTCCAGCAGTCGTCCGGGCCAGTGGGTCCCGGTGTCCTTCTGTCTCCACGTTCCCCGTGCTGGAATTAGAGTCACACACTACCATACCCAACTTTTACCAGCCGAACCATCCATCACCACACCAGCCAAAATCACACAGTATTGGGAACCTACCTCATTCCTATTGCAGAATGAGATACAGATTGGCTTCATCTATTTGGAGACCAGGACACTGTTTCTTATGAATCAAGTTGTCTTTCCTTTGTCAGTAACGATTTCACATCTCTCCAAATGCAGAGACTTACATAAATATAGCAGCATGGTGTAGAACTGAAACCATGATGTTGACTTTGCACTGCGGATCCCTGCCTAGAACATAAACTGAAAGCAAACTATTCTGCTTATAAACGCGGTGGTGAGTGACTCATTTCTGCTTGCAGTGGGAAAAGCTCCAGATGACCACAAGTGAGAGAAGGAAAATATTCTGCTCCGTCACATTCCACGTCATCGCCGTCACCTGTGTGGTGTGGTCTCTGTATGTGCTGATCGATCGGACGGCAGAGGAGATCAAGCAAGGTAACGACAATGGTAAGGACATGCCACCCTCCCTCCTCCTCCTCTGGATTCCCATGATGGCGCCCAAGGGCAGACAGGGAGCTGCTGCTCAAGTTGTTTCCAGGTAGGACACCTGAACAAAGGCCAGCACTTGCAGCCAAGCCTTCTTCAATTACCTCCTTGGTCAGCTCTGTCTAAAACGCATGGGCCACTTGGGATCCCACGTAAGGACTTGGGAAGTGTTAGGTCCCAGGGAACTTTTGAGTTGGAGATGCATGGCTATCATTCACCTCTTGGGAATTCCCAGAGGCTCAGGGAGCATCAAGCTCTGCCCAGTACGAGAACACAAACTGTTAGAGAAGTGGAGAGTTTCCGAACGGTGGCGGCACCTGTCTTTAATTCCAGCGCCAGGGAGGCAGAACAAAGCAGATCTCTGCATCTGAGGCCAGCCTAGTCTACAGAGTGAATTTCAGGAGAGCCAAAACTACACAGAGAAACAAAGAAAAGAAAGAAAGGGGGGGAGAGATAGAGAGTTTTAAAGTTTTATTTAATTCCCCCTACCTGTTGCTTCTTTGAAGACTCACAGTAACACTGTAGTACAGACATGTACTACTGGGGATTAGCACCGTAGCTGAAATATTTAGCCACACCCAGTTTGTGAAGGATTGTGTTCAGGCTACAAAGAAAGATATCCCAAAATATATTCTTAAGGTTAAATCCTTCCCAGGCTTGTCCACCTAGGGGCAGCAGTGCACACCAACCTGCCTCTACTCAGAGCTCCCAGAAATGGGAGGGATTTTGAAGGTCTGCAGGACTCCTGGTGTGCACAGTAGTGTAAGGGAAGATGCGATGGAGACAGCCTTGAAGATCCCAGTGTCCTTTTCTAAGAACAAAATCATAAGGAAAGTCTTTATCAAGTCTAAATACGAGAGAAGCAGGTAGGATGGGATTTTTTAGAATTCATTTATGTAACATCAACTCATTTATAACTGCATCAGTTACAGCAAGCATCTGGTTGTTTTGTTGTTGTTGTTGTTGTTTTTTATTTTTGCCACACTATGACTCTCCCCAGAGGTTTTGCATGTAAGGTTTCATATTAAATCTGGATTTAATAAATCCTCATTCTCATCCCTGCAGGTAGGACCTTAAAACAATAATTGCACATAATAAGTACCAGACACCTGGCCATGCCGAAACAGACACAGACCGTCCCCGTTTCACGTTACCCGGCTCTCCCCCTTAGGAGTAAAGGGTGATCCTAACTACTCAGGGAAGATCCGATGGCGTCTGGTCAGAGATCTCCTTCTCTTGGCTGGCCCCATAGAGCCCCCACTGGAGAAGCACGCATTCTCCTGACTTGGCCACATTGTGATGTACAAGAGGCAGGACTTCATTCGCATGTTATGTGCAGACAAGATTGCCATGGGAAACCCTCTTATTTAGTCAGCTGCACTTGTCTGATGCCTGAGACACATGAGTTGTGATTGCTTACAGTACAAGGAGGTTGATAGTCTCATATGGAGAAGAGACCACACCCCTCCTTTCTTCTGTCCCCCTGCTAATGCTCCCGTGGCTGTCCTTCTGTTTTTATACCTTTAGCTTCTGTTTGCATGCTGATAACCACCCCCTCTAGTCTCATACTCTGCTCTTAATATACTCCAAAGCTTGCATCTCCCTCCCTCCTGAGAACATCTCTGGAAGTTTTCCAGGGACTCAAGGTCAGTATCCACACTATCTCCCATGCCCAGCATCAGCACCATAAGAAAGGCATCTCTAATAACCAGATCCCCTCCTTTCTCTGGCCAGTCTCTCTTCTCCCTGAAATCAGTCACCAAATCCCCTGCATTCTGCCTCTGTCCCCAGACTCTTTCCATTTATCTCCCTCCCCACCAACAATATTCGTGTGAAAACTGTGTTTTCATACAAAAACAGACAAAGCCTCTTACCTAGACCATCTCCATTCTCCCCACCTTCAACTCATGTTCATTAACTACCACAAAATACAAAAT
Organism: Ondatra zibethicus; assembly: GCA_004026605.1. NCBI lineage: Eukaryota > Metazoa > Chordata > Mammalia > Rodentia > Cricetidae > Ondatra > Ondatra zibethicus. The sequence goes on from PVIU01014749.1 coordinate 18,227, forward strand.
TATGAATCCACTTAGTATTGTTAGTATGTAACCCCAATTCCTCCTGGGGACTCTGCTGCCCCAAGGAACTACATGTCACCAATTGGATTAAACATCTTTTTTTCCCTGAGAATCTATTTCTAAATTCCTGCTCAGCTTTTCCCTCTGTGTAAAATAATTCTTTCCAGGTTCTCTTGCCCAACATGCATGCGTGCATGCACACACACACACACACACACACACACACACACACACACACACACGGAGAGTCGGAGAAAAAGCGAGAAACTACTCCTGTACAGATCCCTAACCTAACTCCTAGGAAACTCAACCCAAAGAGCCCAGGACAAGCAACATTTTGTTTCCTAGGAATTCAGTAGAAATGTACATTCTAGTCTTCTATTCCCCTAGACCTCTGCATGTGGAACTGATGTAGGATGTGTAGCTCTGAAAGGCACCACCCTGTTGTGCGTTACCACAGCCCCTGACACTTACCTTTGGGTGACTTTCCTTGAATGTTGATTGTCTATGGAGTTTCTCTAACATCGCAAAGCCTGCTGCTCCTCCCTGGACACCCAGACTTACTCCTTATGTGACTGTGTCATGCAGCCATGCTGAGACTCTAAACCCCGCCAAAAGACTCCCATCACTATCTCAACTGATGATTTGTTTGTCTCCCTGGACTTGTCCAAAGCAGGCTTGGAGCAGTGTACGGAGGTGTGATGTCTGCTCACCACATTACTGTCTAAAACAGTGTGCAGAAGTGTGTGCCCAAGCTTTCCCTCTTTAGTCTGTAGAATTGTCTTTGAAATGCTTCCTTCTCATTTCTATGTGGCTTACTGTCTTAACTGGGGTTTCTATTGCTGTGATGGAACACTATGATCAAGAGCAAGTTGGGGAGGAGAGGGTTTATTTCAGCTTATACTTCCAGTAACAAACCTCACTGAGGGAAGGAAGGACAGGAACTCAAACAGGCAGGAACTTGGAGGCAGGAGCTGGTACAGAGGTCATGGAGGGGTGCTGCTTACTGGCTTGCTCTTCATGGTTTTCTCAGTCTGCTTTCTTGCAGAACCCAGGACAATCAGCCCAGGGATGGCACCACTCACAATGGGCTCAGTCCTCTCCCACTGATTACCAATTAAGAAATAAGTATGGTGGTTTCTCAGTAAATTGGGAATCAGTCTACCTCAAGACCCAGCAATACCACTCTTAGGTATATACCCAAAGGATGCACACTCATACCACAAGGGCATTTGCTCAACTATGTTCATAGCAGCATTATTTCTAATAGCCAGAACCTGGAAACAAACTAGAGGCCCCTCAAGGAATGGATAAAGAAAATGTGGACATTCACACAATGTACTACTCAGTGTTTTTTAAAAAAAAAAAAAGACATCTTGAAATTTGTAGGCAAATGGATGGAAGTAGAAAAAAAAAAACATCCTGAGTGAGACCCAGAAAGACAAAGATGGTATGTACTCACTCATAGGTGGATATTAGACATAAAACAAAGGATAACTAGGAAACAAGGAGGATCCTAAGAGAGACATACATGGATGCCCCTGGAAAGGGGAAATAAATAAGATCTCCTGAGTGAATTGGGAGCATGTTGGGGAGTGAGGGTGGAAGGGAAGCGGGAAGAGGAGAAGGGGAGCGGGGAGGAGAAGATGAGGGATCAGGAAGGTTTAGTTGGGGAAAAGTCAGAGAGGGAGAGCAAGAAAAGAGATATCTTGATAGATGGAGCCATTATGGGGTTAGGCAGAAACCTGGCACTAGGGGAGTTCCACAAGGATGAGCCCTGCTAAGAATCTAAGCAGTAGTGGGGGTGCCTGAACTGCTCTTCCCCTGTAATCAGATTGGTGACTACCTTAACTGTCATCATAGAACCTTCATACAGCAACGGATGGAAGCAGATGCAGAGATCCACAGCTGAGCACTGGGCAGAACTCTGGAGTCCAGCTGTAGAGAGGGAGGAGTGAGAATATGAGCAAAGGGATTAAGATCATGATGGGGAAACCCACAGAGACAGCTGACTGAGCTAGTGGGAGCTCACTGACTCCAGACTGACAGCTGGGGAGCCTGTATAGGACTGAACTAGGCTCTCTGAATGTGGGTGACAGTTGTGTGGCTTGGGCAGTTTGTGGGGCCACTGGCAGTGGAACCAATGTTTATCCCTAGTGCATGAACTGGCTCTTTGGAGCCCATTCCCTATGGAGAGATAACCTTATTCAACATAGATACAGGGAGCAGGGCTGTGGTCCTGCCTCAAGTGATGTGACAGACTTTGTTGACTCCCCATGGGAGGCCTCACCCTCTCTGAGGAGTGAATGAGGGAGGGAGATGGGGGAGCAGGAGGAGGAGAGGAAGAGAATACTGGGATCGATATGTAAAATAAGAAAAGATTGTTTTAAAAAATAAATTTAAATTTAAAAAAAGAAAAGAAAAAGAAAATACCTTTCAGCTGGATCTTACGGAGGCATTTTCTCAATTGAGGCTCCTTCCTCTCAGATGACTCCAGCTTGTGTTAAGATGACACAAAGCTAAACAACTGGACACACAAACATCATTTTTCAGTTAGAAATTTTCTCTTCTCATGTATCCACAAGATGGCACCTTAGTATTAATAACATGATATAAAACAGACATAACTTTAAAAGGCCCACAGTTCTTACAAATTCAAACACATCAAAAGTTCAGTCTTTTAAAAATATCCACTCTCTGTAAAAATTCAAACTCTCTTCAAAAAGTTCGAAGTCTTTCAGCTGTGGATTCCTGTAAAAACCAAACTAATTCAAATGCTTTTTTCGAGAGGGAAGAACCAAGGCACAGTCATGATTTCCAAAAGCCAGCTCCACCAGTGTAAATAACTCAATGTCCGATGATCTGCGCCTCACACACAGTCCTCTAAGGACCATGAGTCACTTCTCTAGCGCTGCTGTCTGCAGCACAGCACAGCTGCAATACTTTAGACCACGAATACCCCTACAGAAGTCTGATTTCCCAATAAAGACCTTGGCGCTGGTGATGTAGCTCAGTCAGGAGAGTGCCTGTCTTAGTAGCAGGTGATGTTGGTCACCATTACCACATAAACAGGGTGTGATGGCGGACAGGAAAGTGGCAGAGGGATCAGAAGTTCAGTCATTTTTGGCTACAGAGCAAATTCAAGGCCAGTGTAGGCTACATGAGACTCTTTTTTAAAAAAAAGTTTAGCGATAATCCAGATTTGACTTTCATGCAGAGATTAGATAGTGTTTGTATTATTTCTGCTGCCTATCAGAAACCACAATGAGATCATCTTTCTCTTTGGTATTATTTTATATTTGGTATCTCTGGTCGCTTAGGAAGCAGGTCTTTGTGGGGCAGAAGAGTCTGTGGCTCCCCACAGAGCCGTGTACTTGTGGGACAGCCTTTCCCCCCACACGGCAGGGCAGCATGCACACCTGGCGGAGTTGTCTGAAGCCCTCCTTCTCCCACACGCTGTGGATGACACCGCTATCAGCTGAGCTCTTAGCATCTTAATCTTCCTCAGCCATTGTGAATGCTGATCCTGAATTTACCTCTGAAGTTACTGGAGAAGGGCCGTATAATTTCAAAAGCTAGGATATTTTAAATCCATCCAGAAAACCTCAAGAAATGTCTAAAGAGGAACAAATTGTCCTTTCCAACCAGAACAGATGCTGAGTCTAAAGCAGTGAATTTGCCTGTAGTGACAACAGGAGATAAACAGGCCTTTGTGTAGCTGAAGATGCTGCTCTCTTAGATTAGGCATGTCTGGTGCTCCCACGTGGCTCACCACCCCCCTCTCTCACATTAATCTAATCTAATCTAAATTATTGCTGCCGCCACCTCTTTCCCTTTCTCACATTAACAATCTAAATTATTGCTGCCGCCACCTCTTTCCCTTGAGCAGCAATTGCTCATCCTGCTTCTTCCTTACATGTTCTAGACAAATAGTTCAGTATATTATTTTATTTTTTAAAAAAGACCTTTTTTTTTAAAAAAAAAAAGCAACAGTAGTTTGTGCTGTGAACTGAATGTTTATTCTACAGGGATTTTTGTATTTTCTTTTAGAAGACTGCTATGTTTTCAGGGCTGATCTTTTGGCACTGGGCAACCAAATACTGGCAGATGCTCCTCTGCGTCAGGGCCATGTCTTATCTTTCAGAGAGCACTTGGCATTGGTGGAAGTTCAGAACAGTTCACTGGCCATAGCTGTAGCCGTAGCCATAGCCAAAGTGACAAGGGTAGCCATCGCCGTAGCCACAGCCGTAGCTGAAGCTGTAGCTGTAGCTGACTTCTAGAGATCAGCACAGCCCTAATATGACAGACACTGGCCAGCAGTTCCGGGCAGCCCAGGGTGCTAGCTCTGCCTCTTCATTGGCAGTTGTGCTGAAGAAAATCATCTCTTTGAAGAACAGCTTCCTCATTTGGGAAACCAAGAATGCTAGATGCTGTGTCTTGCAGAGGCTTTTTGATATGACTCACTTTTAGACATCATGAAGCCGGATTTTGCATTGGGCTAATTGAGATGTGTTTATATAAGTGTCATGCCACACCATTCATAGTTTATTTACACTGAATTTTAAATTTTAATATTATGTAAGAACTTAATTGGAATATTAAAAGAAATTAAGAAAAAATACATACTGTGTTACTTAATTTATGAAGCTGTAAAGGGGAAAGAAGAGAACATCAAGCCACGCTTGCTTCCTGTGCGTGTGATCAAAGCACCAGCCGGCCACATTCCAGCTTAGCAGTGTGATATTTTGTCAAGACATGCAGTGTCCCTGCAGCTTCTGGGCCCTTTCCTTTGCTGCTGAGAGATTTAAAAGCTTTAAACATCCTAGGTGTTTCCAGTCACGTGAAACGATATACAGAGCCCTAAGAAACACCATACATAAAAGAGAGATATATAGATAGACAGATGAGAAAAAAAAAATGTTAACTGTCCTGATCCACAGCCACATGACAAGCCAGCTGGGGCCTTCTGATTTCTCTGATTTGGCTTAAAGAGAGAACAGAGAACGAGAGGACAGACAGCTCGCTCTGCCATCAAGGGAAATGCATTTTCTGAGAGACAGAATTCCTCGGGAACAAGCGTGTCTGAAAGGCCCAAGGACTGTAGCCCAATTTATAAGCCACTGCCCTTTGTTTGGAAGCTTGATATAAGGACTCCCTAACAAATTCAGCGCACACGGTTGCTCCTTCCTTCTGTATAAGGGCCTTTTCACTGATTTTTGGCGGTCTTTTTGAGGTGTCCCTCTGGTGAAAAGAATTAAAATTGCTAGGGATGCTGGGTGCATATGGTGAGGCTGTATACAGCTGCCTCTGTGACAATACCATGGTTGGCAGTTAACAGAATTTCAGACCTCTGGATTCTGGAAGCATCCAGAAGTTGAAGCCTACAAGAAGTGAGAAATATCTGAGTATGGGCACCACAGAAATCGCTGCTCTTAATGTTCAGCTCAGTCAGCCAGAGACATGGAACCTTCAAGTCACTCGGGCCACCACTGTGGCTGTTCACATGCCACACTGTTACTTCACTGAGCCAACACCAAGAACCCCATGGGGAGGCGTGACTTTTACCTCCATTTTTAAGCAGTGTGTCAGCGGGGCTCTACGACGTAAAAATCCACCCACACATGGTGACTTAGAACAGCGACCATTTATTTCACCTCATTCTGTGTTTTGGTTAGGCATGTGTTCTGCCTGAGCCAGGTGGGCTGGTCTCTACAGTCAACCGTTGCACCTGGAGAGAGCCGGCACTCCAACCAGCAGCTGCATGGTCAGGCATAGGTTCCTTTATCTGTCTGGCAATGGAAGACTAGCTAGAACGGCAGGTGCAGTTAAACTGTGTAGAAGTTTGGCTATTTTTCTAAATATTTGTGATGTGCGTGTGTGTGTGCATGCGTGCCAGTGCACCGGAGGGCAGAAAATGAAAAGTAGACGTAAGTGCTCTGACAACATAAACTGAGATCATGTCCCCTTAAAGAATAACAGCTGAGCTACCTATCTCTCCGGCTTGGCTCTTGTTATTGTTCTAATCATCTAGTATGTTGGTCCTGCCTTCCTAACATGACAGTTGCAGGGAATTCAAAAAGGAGCAAGATGGCTCAGCAAGTTAAGGGACTCGTAGTGAAGCCTGAGGGACCCGAGTTTGATCCGTGGGACCATAATGCCCACGGTACTTCTCCAAAGTAGTGACTTAGGAAGTCCTAACGGTCTCCAGCACCTCTCCCAATTTAATATTCTCAGTCCTTCCACTTGCTCCAAAGTGAATTAATTAACGTTAGTAGCATTTCTAGTGGAATTCTATGTAGACGATTTGAAGTATTTTGAAAATGGCATTTGCCTTTTCAGACAGCAAAAAACATTGTTTTTCTTTAGATGCCCAAACCAAAGATTGACCTAGAATGCTATGGTGATAGAGATCATGCAGTTTCACAGAAAATAGCAGGAAGTAATGTCACTAATAGAAGCATGAATTCGGTGTTTGTCAACCTCATAGCACAAACTGCATCCTTTTCTCACTGGGGTGGGTGCTAATGAATCGGTAGTTTATAAAGAGAATGGGGACAGCCCATGCTGCAGCCTGAACCTGTATTAGGACAGCTGGTTCCCAACATTATACAGACAGAACTTTAGATAAAGTATGGGAGAGAAGTAGCTGAAGGGAGCTTCTTGGCTATGCAGAAACTTTCTTGTAAGTTCTACTGGACACACTTAATCCACCGTAAAGATAAGTTTCCTATTTGATTACTAAGAGAAGCATAGAAATACATGTAGGTGACCAAAGTCGGAAAGAGATTAAGGTGGCATCAGCAGCAGCGGGGAGATGTCTCCTGCCAATAACATAAATCCATTTAAGGTTAGAGAGTTGCCCCCCTCACAGACAATTTTTCAAAGGTTTCATTTTCAAACCAAAAGCGGTTACATACTTAAATAAAATTTTTTCTTATAAAGATTCAGGGAAGTCATGTGTGAGAAATACTAGCTTTGTAAATGGCCAATAGAACAGAAAATATGAAAACTTTCGCCAGGGCCCCAAAGTTCGCATTGTTCACAAAAGAAAGAAATCTTTATACCCAGGACTCATTGACATCCTTGCACATCAGCTCTGTGAGTGATTCAGTAAGTATTACTTCCTGAGAAGTCTGAGCATACTGAAGATGCCACTGTTTCAGAGTCTGGGGAACCACAAACTGACCCTATTCCCTTTGGCTGACCTTATACCACAACATACACGATTCAGGAAAGGATGTGTCGTGGGGATCACAGTGGGGGACACGCCAGCTTATAACAACACCCGCTTTTTCTGTCTCACAGGTGTGCTGGAATGGCCATTTTGGACAAAACTGGTTGTGGTGGCCATTGGCTTCACGGGAGGTCTTGTCTTCATGTATGTGCAGTGTAAAGTCTACGTTCAACTGTGGCGTAGGCTGAAGGCCTACAACCGTGTGATCTTTGTGCAGAATTGCCCAGACACTGCCAACAAACTGGAGAAGAACTTCTCATGTAATGTGAACACGGAAATCAAAGATGCTGTGGTTGTGCCTGTGCCGCAGACAGGTTCAAATTCACTGCCACCTGCAGAGGGCGCCCCGCCTGAAGTTATACCGGTTTGATAGAACTGGAGGGGAACTTCATCACAGAGGCGACTTTGCAGCCCTTGCCACAACACTCAGAAATGCTTCTGCTTTGGTGGCTTCCTTGTCTTCTCCGTTCCCCTACTGACTTGTTTGTCCTGACTTGGAGCAAAAAGGAAATGAGGAGAAAATATCAAGTGAGCAAGATCCCAAGAAGCAGAGCCTGCAGTGGGACCTGGAAAGGTGAAGTGTCTGAGGGAGGGAGTTCGTAAGGAACGCTTGGTACAAGCAAGGCTTCCAGCGATGAAAGATTGGACGGACATGTGATCCTCTTTCAATCAGTGCAGAGGGAATCCCAGAACAGACTTCAGATGCGGTATATGCTTCTTTAGAGAGTTCTGTCGTGTTAGCCTTTGCCACTGGAGGTGACACACATCTGGTCCTAAGCCTGAAACTATGTGTGTCGTCCCTGAGTCGTCGCGTCGGAGGCGAGCTTGGAGGACTTGAGGTTTTTTTACACTTTGACAGCTGATTTTTCTGGCTATTGTGAAGTCTTGTTATTTTGACAGATGCATGTTTTTAAATGGATGCGACACACATTTGAAGATAGAAATGTTTGGAGTTTTGTTTAAATTTAAATCATGAAGAGTTTCAGAGCACTGTGGAGCTTAGCTAGCGCCGGTTTCTGAAAGCAGCTATCATGCCGTGTTTTATCTGGTCCTTCTCACGCAGTGCTCAACAAAATAGGCACATGAGTTGCAAATGCAGATGTAAATTTAAATCTCCTAGTGTGTCCCATTAGGAAAAGTAAAAATGGTTAATTAATTTTTATAATTTATTCAACATTATATATACAGGTTATTTTATGTCATCAGTGGAAACAAATATTGAAAAAGCTTTCATCTTTTTCTTGAACCAAGTCTTCAAAATCCAGCATGTATTAATGACACACTTCAATCTGAACGAAGTATGTTGGACAGGATCTAATAAAGGATACTGGAGAGCAGAGCCTTTTCATTAAAAACCACACCTGTCTTGCTTAACTGCTGAACATTTCAAAACAGCAGTTTAATCCATTATTTTGTTTTGCAGTTTCATTTAAACATTGATTTACAAAGCATTAAACTCATCAACTTAAGTATTCCATCTTGAATTCCATGAAGGTACAGCTTCTCAAGGGGTGAAAACACAAAAGGATAGGGAAGCAGTGCAATCTGTAGCAATGTTATGAAGTTAACTTCTGTGTGGTACCTACAAAGTAATCATGAGAAGGAAGTAAAAATTAAGTATCTGGTCACTAAACCAGATGTGTTAAGGTTTTAAAATCCATATGGAGTGTCAATGTGACAGGGTGAGCATCTTAACTAAGGATCTCAACCATGTTCACACCTGACAGTATTCCCTTACTCAGAAGTAAAAATATTCATGATTCTATGGTGAGTGATGAGCTGCTTGTCAATTCAACAGTTGGGCACCGTGTTCTATAAAGATTCACATAAACTGATTGGACACCGAGGTGAGCTAGGTAAATAATCACAGAAAGTTATCTGTCAAAGATCACATTTTTAAAAAGTGACTTTTTTAGTTATCTGTCATTATTTATTGTTCTCAAAAGGCAGAGATGGCCATAAAAACCAAAGCATGGGCATCATGTTGCACAAAGCTGGGTACCACACCCATGCACTTTGTAATTATCAGTGTTTGTTCTTCACGGATTATCAAAGGAAAAGGGAAAAAGAATCTTTCAAGAGAAGAGAGTATGATATTTGTAGTGATTGACACTGGGTCCAATTAGTTCCACCCTTAGAAATAAAGACATAGTAAACAATGTCAATTGTGTGTGTGTGTTTGACGTGTATATTCATGTACATATACAAGAGAAATGTTAAGATACCCAGTCAGGAATTAAAAGCTTAGAAACTCATCTTTCTTAAAACTTGTGGGAGGGACAAGGATTAAGTATGCAGGGAGAATATGATGAACATGATTAAATTGGACTAGACCTCCAGGACAAATAAGGATTTGCAAGACAATAAAGACCCAAACCTGAAACTTTGTATTAAATTCCTGAAGTTTCTGTTTTAAAGATTTAAGATGAATATGAACAACAAAGAAAGGATGTGTTGATCATGACTTCGGACAAGAAATATTAAGTTTTCCTATTTCTCCTCTAATTCATTTTGGTAGGCACACAACTAATCCCAGCATTTGGGAGGTTTAAGTTATCCTTTGATACACAGTGAGTCCCAAATAGAGGCCAGCCTAGGCTATGAGACCTTTTTCCAAAAACAAAATATAACAAACAAGCTTTAAAATTAAGCAAATAAAGCCAGTATTGAGACCATCTTTGCACATCTGAGTGGTAACGGGGTTTTCACTTAATAACAACGAAAACGCTTGGCTTTGGTGACCTGACTTGGAGCTCATAGAGAGACATGCTTTCCAGAGCGACATCATCGTGAGTTGTGTTTACCTGCTCTCCTGTTCAAAATAAACAAGCTGAAACCAAACCCTGGATTGCTAGCTTAGAGATTGTTAAAACCGGATTTTTACAAACACAAAGTGAAGCTGGGGTATTAGAAGTGCTATAAACCACAGACATTGAAAATGCTTTCCATCAAGAGTTGACATTTCCATTCGGTATAACTAAATATTCAATTGAGAAGGAATTAAATTAAAACACATAAAGTGGAGCTCAGGGTTGGGAGAGATGGATTAGGGCACTCTCTGCTCTCACAGCTGGTCCTGGTGAGTTCCCAGTACCCACACAACAGTTCACAAACACCATACCTGCTCCAGGGTGCCCAACACCTTCTTCTGGGCTCTGAAGGTACTCCACACACAGAGACACACACATAAATACAAAGAATAAATCGAAAAAGTGACAACCCCCACAAGCAGGTTCACTTTAAAAATAACAAAACCCTACAAAAATAAAGAAAAAAATTGGAACTTTGAGTTCCAATAACCCAGAATACTGCATTGCAGTCTTTCTCAGAATATCCCAGGATCAAAACCCCACCCAGAGCTGCCGCTATAGGTAACGATATTCCACAAGAACCCTTGTACTTAAGATTTTCCTCTGTGGAAAGGACCTTGGGTTCCCTTCACTTATTCTTCCGCTGAAATGAGGTCATTAGCACAATGACAACATTATGATAATCACAATGGTCGGGGTGGGAAGTAGCAAGGTCATGTATGCCACCTGTCAGATATAGCTTACCCGGACTTGCCAATGAGTATTTTGGGGCAAATATGAGGTGGGGAACCTAAAGCTTACCGCTGTGTTAGAAAGTTGTGTCCTTCCATCAGCTCAATGGTGCTATTTCACACAATGATACAACGAAAGGAAGTGTTGTCATTTGGGGCTGCAGCCGCACGTCTCCCACACCTGAAGAAACCCACGTTGAAACTAGAGATAACGCTCAAAGGAGGAAGGATTTTAACTGTGCAATTTTTGAGACTGGGCATTTGTACTTCTTTAGTTTTATCTAATTGTCTTTCACTAACAATTTACTGTTTGTAATATGTGCTTAAGACAAAGAAAGGGAACTGTCTGTCTGTGAACGACTTTGTATATTAAACAAACGCTCCGAATCTTGGCTGAAGCTCCTCTACTTCCTGCCTGTGTAATGAGATTCCTAGATTGTATTGAGAGCATCCCAAACCCTTGAATTCTTAAGATTTCATAATGGTCTGAGTCTTTAAATAGAATTTGAACATACGTATGTCAAATCTATAGTTACTAATCTCGTGTTATGACTGGCAACTTGGGGGCCCCACTTAGGATGTCACGTTACTGGGAAAACTGGGGAGCCCTTTAGGGGTACTTAGTCTTGTCAATAAAATAACTGAGAACAGACACAGAGGGAAGCTCCAGACAATTTTATTAGACTTTTAATCAACAACAGGGTGGACAAAATGGAAATCGCCAACAGCTACTGGAAGAGAGGACGAGACATTGCAGATGCAATCGGAGTAAAGATAGCATGTTTAGCAAGAGCTGTTAGCCACATTTTGAACAAGCAGTCGCACAGACATGTAGGAAGGCTCCAGAGTAAAAGTGAGAGCCCAAAGGGTAAGGGAAAGCATGTCCAAGTTCAGGACTGCACTGGCGGAAGACAGCAATCACAGCTTTTCCTGAGAGCTGTGAACCTAACAGAGCTTCACGGCAGCTCAATATTGACTGTACCTGGGCATGGCTTCCTAGGAAAGTGCATCATCTCACTAAACAGATAATTATTCCTCCTCGCTTTCGCATGAACTAAAGTGAACTGCCTTTCTAAGGGGTAGTCCCTTAGCCAGGTGATTGGACCAGCACAATCAGCTCTGATATTTTCAGTAGCTTGGACTACTAGGTCTCCAAACAGGCCTGGAGTAGATAGCATTCTTTTGACTAAGAAGAAATACTGGCCTTCAATTGGCCTTTAAAATAGATAAGAATATACATTAGCCAAAGGAAATAATAATAAACTTCCAAAACCCATTTTGAAAGTGTTTGAGGAGTACCACAGTATGAATAATGGCTGCATCTCCCAGCTGCTGCTCAGTTCCCATGGTGCTCTGCGGTCAGATTGGATGGGCACAGCTCCTCACCGAGCAGCCTGGGACTGTTGCACAGACTTCCGGCTGCTAAAGCCCAAGTTTCTAACACCATCAAGAAAAGAGCTTCAGGACAAGCCAACACAGTTGGCCTCATTAAAAAGCGAAGAAAGGGTGCTTCAGGACAGAGCAGGGCACATCCACCCAAGAGAATGGCGTCTGCTTTCCTGGGGTCACCTAAGTGTGTTACAATGAGCATGTCTACATATGCACACTCGTATTCCTGCAGCTTCCCAAGTGACACTGTCTACAGAGTAGCTTACTATATATAATGCGTAAGGAGTAGACTAATAGGAAGAGTTTTGTCCTGTGGAATTACATGAAAGATTTACCACATGATTCACGTCTCAGAGAAAACAATACGGAGTACGGTCTGCTTGCCTGTAGATAAAAATGATACTACATCCATTTCAGCAAATACAGCAGGGCTTTATAACACATAGATCCAACAGTTGAACATTCAGCAAACAAGGGTTTATGCATTTAAAAACGCTGAAAAAGTAATAAAATAATAATCTTAAAGCTAAGAAAAGAACTTAATGGAAACTGTAAAACCATCAAGCAGAACTGCTACACAACTTACAAATGTGCACAGAGCCACAACCTTTTGACTGGTATTCTCCAACAGTGATCTGCTGCCTGGGAACAGGCATGAAAGAACCATCTGTGTCACTCAGCTGTTGTATGAAAGATGGATTAGTTACTTTTGTGCTCCGTGATCTAAATTCCTAACAGGAAATCAATTAAGGAAAATTGTACTGTGGCTCAGTTCCAGAAGGGCTTCAGTTTGTCACAGCTTTAAGGACACAACTTGTCCCAATGGTGGGAAACTGAACTGGACCCATGTAGTAAGGAGAGGGCTGCTTGTTGATTCCTGGCCACTTAGCTCCGAAATAATCACACAAAACTGTATTAATTAAATCACTGCTTGGCCCATTAGCTCTAGCTTCTTATTGGCTAACTCTTACATATTAATTTAACCAATTTCTATTAATTTGAGTATCGCCACGTGGCTGTGGCTTACTGGCTAAAGTTCCCAGCGTCTGTCTCCGGTGGCTCCATAACTTCTCTCTGACTCCGCCCTTCTTTCTCCCAGCATACAGCCTAGTTTTCCCCGCCTAGTTCTGTTCTTCCCTGCCATAGACTCAAAGCAATTCTTTATTCATTAACCAATAAAAGCAACATAGAAGGACCTCCCACACCAAACCCAGGAACAGGTTATAGCCTTCCAAAAGCTGCCCCTATGGACAGCCAAGCCCCACCTCATAAATATTCCACAACCTTCAGAACAGCCCCAGAAGGTGCAGTTTGCATGTCCCAAGCATGAGCTTGTGGGGGACATATAAAATTCAAACCACAACATTCTGACTTTCGCCTCAAGTCTATGGGTATCCCAAAATGCATTTAGTTAAACACCATGGTCATCTAAAGTCTCCATGGCCCTTGAATAATCCCAACATTTTTCAAATGTCCAAATTTTCTTCTGAGAACCAATCCAAATTTGGAGTGGTTCTCTGGAAAATCAGAGAACACGTTACCTCCAATACACAATGGCACACAGTAAAAATGCCATCCAGGGCCAAAGTCCACCAGCGCAATCCTGTGCTGCATCTGGCTTCGAGGGCAGCTGGTGTCTCTCACACATGGACTACTGAGCCAGGACGGATCACTCTTTCCTGTCTACTGTCTCTACCCACCCTCCCATTGCCCCAGCACCGAGACACTGGAAACCTGCCACTTAGCCCTGCTAAGGAAAGAGACTAAGCCCCTCTATAGCACTTCACTGACCAAGGCATCTTCCTAACCCCATTTTTTCCCAATTTTCCCTTCAGCAAAATTATGTTAAATGGCCTTTGAAGGTCAATGCTGTTTTGGATGTAGATTAACGTATCCCATTTATGTGCCAGAAAATTGTCTCCCCTGCTCCCCACCAGTATGGCGATGTTCAGAGCTGACAGGACTTCAGGAGGTAGGGCTGGCTGGCTCATCTCCCTGCCGCACTTTCCATCAATGATGCTGTGGCCATGACATGATGCAGACAGAGAAGCCTCTCCACAACCGCATTTGGTTACTATTTAGTCTCATCTGAGTTCCCAATCCCAAGTTTTTAGCTATAATGAAAAGCAGATTAACACAATCTCTTCTATATTTTAAAAGCAATTTAAAGAAAAAGAAAACTTTCATTCTTAAAAATCATAAACCTATTTTGAAACTGCAAATAACTTATTTGAGAATGAGTTAAGCAGCAAATACATATAATTACTAAAAATTTATTTGTGTGTGTGCACACACATGCCATGGTGTGCATGTGGAGTTAGAAAAAAACTTACAGCATCTGTTTTTTCAACCCATAGATTCTGGGACTCAAACTCTGGCAGTCAGGCTTGGCTGCACGGCCCCTGCTGAGCCATCTCAGCAGCCCCACCCCCACGATTATGCACCATAACCAGTGAGCAGGACGGGAGCGTCTCAAGGGATTTCACTAAGGGCAGGCACTGGGGTCATTTCTTCATCCGAATCACTTGCTTCACTTGTTGCTTCCAATTTCCCATCTTCAGAGTCTCCAGGGTCCCCAGTTAGATCTAATTCACCTAAATCTTTGTCTATATTTAAAATGGGTTTCTGTTTGCGCTTCTTAGGAATTGCATCATTAGCACAAAGTTTCCTCATTTTGATGTTTGGCAGTTTCTTCAGATCAAAATCCCATTCCCTAGGAAAAGGGGAAAAGAGAGTAGCTCTGAGGGCAGTGACAGCACAGCAGGGGCGGCAGCTTTCAGACTCTGCCTGCAGAGGGAGAGCTCACATCCACACAAGATTCCACAAGCATGTGAAATAGCACTAAGCTGGCGGGGCGGGGCACGCACCAGCCCAAGCCCCACGACTTGCTTACTACTGCTACACTGGTGCTGCCTGCACAGAACCTACACTCTAAACTTCACATATGCACACACAAAAATCTTAGGCTCTGAGCCTAAATAGTCTTCTTTATCAGGCTACAAGGTCTCAAGCCCCTCACATCACAGCTAGCCTCTAAGTCAGCCTCTAAGTCATGAAAGGTGGCTTTTCTCGCACTGCAGCTGGCCTGCCAGCAGAGCAGCCCAGGAGTGGTAACGCACCATGCTCATCTGTCCCACCACTCACCGTCTTTGGAAGAGGCAGAATACATTGCTTCAGGAGCACAGAACACATTTTGTTTTCGATTATGGCCTGAATTTAAATTTATCTAATTTTAATTCTAAAAAAAATTCATTCCCTAACATGTTCTTTCTTTTTTTTTTTTTTTTGAGTATGGAGTTTATTTGAGATAAAGGGAATGGGAAGGGAAGAGAGAAAAGAATGGAAGAGAGACAGAGAGAGATAAGAGGAGACAGGGAAAGTCCTGCCTACCTCTTCAGAGGAACAGAAGGAAAAACGCTCCCTAATATGCTTTAGTAAAAACCACAATTACTAATAAAAAACATTTTCTAATAAACAGAATCTGTGCTTGAGAAGCAGAAATCTGTTTCTCCAGCTCAGCAGTCTCCATGGTTACCAGGGCAGAATCACAGAGCCATGGACCAGAGGTTCTCAGTGACAAGACTCTTGCCCTGGCGTCAGTTTTATTCTTCTCTTCTTGCTATTTAGCTTCAAGAACTAAACATTTGCATTGGGGAGAAGAGAGACATCTCTACTGTCCTACCATTCTGGGGAAGAAAAGGAGCGTCTCCAGCAGCAGCTGTGCGCACCCTGGGTGTTGCACACTCGAGCACAGCTACAGGGGAGGAACGCCTACAGAATGCTCTCCACTTTCGTTTTTATTGACATCTACACCCAGAGGAGTTCATGCCTTGCGTATTTCACATGCAACTTTGAAGGATCTCAAAAACTCACCGAAAAGTCTGCAGATTATTAGTGTCTAAAATGTCTGGGATCTCTGAAAAAGAACACAAGTAATAGCCATTAGGCATTTTCTTTCTAAATTGCTTGTTATAGTTTCACTTGTTATTGCACATACAACATGGTAACTGATGTTAGTAAGAAGAAAACCTTTGTGAATATATGTGTAAAAGTGACTGCGTACATCATAGATGTGCTAGTGCCTGCAGAGTCCAGAAGGCATGGGAACCCTTAAAACTAAAGGTACAGGCACTTGTAAGCCCCGGAACTGGTGGTTAGTACTGCTGAGCTGTCTCTCTGGCCCCTCCTCACCCCCGCTCCCCCAACAAAAAAACACCTTCAAAGCACTGCTACATTCAACACAAACACCACACTTGGGAAGAACAGAGTTCAGTGTCCAGGGAAGACATCAGAGCTCTGTTACATAGGATGCATGTGTGGGCACAAACTTCTGCAGTAAACCAGCAAGTGTGGGTGTTTACTTTGTAGTGTTATGGAAGACAAGTTATTAAATATACACCTCATGTCACATTGGTAGAATTTATCAGATTTCAAAGATTATTTAGCATTAATAAAATCACATCATTCAAAACTATGAAAAATTTAAAAAGAATTACAATCATTAGGACCGCAAACAAGTTCAATACAATTTAAGTTACCCTGTAACTCACATGGGAGCTCAGTTAAGAGACTGACTTTGAGTCTCAGACAGGGACTTTTAAGCAGAACTGGAATTGTTAAAAACTGCAATATAAATTGGATTGAGTGTATTTCTGCACTATAAGATGGCTGCGAGGAGGAAGGCATGTTTAAAGCAATATGCTTCAGGTCAAGTTGGCCAAGGGTGGAACTGTGATCCTTAGTCCCAATTGTTAATTACATGAGATCCAGAATCACCTGGGAGAAGGGCCTAGGAATGCCCATGTGTGAACATCACAGGAGTAGCAGAAACGCGATGCCACTGTTGTATGGTGTCAGGGACTTTTGAGTTAATCCTCACCTTTTTGAACCAGAGAAATAGGTTCTCTTTTTTATTTATAATTTTTGAGACAGGGGCTCTCTGTGTAGCTCAAGCTGTCCTGGAACTATGCAGACCAGGGTGGCCAGGAACTCAAAGCCTCCAAGGGCTGGGAGTAAGGGTGTGTGTCACCAGGCCTGGTTTCTATTTATTTTTTAATTAATTCATTAATTAATTTTACAACCAGGCTGTAGTTTCCCTGCCCTCCTTCCTTCCTCATTACTCCCCCTCCCATCTATTTTATTTTTATTTTAAGGAAAACGAGGGTGTCTACTTTTCCAGTGGGTTCCAGGGATCAAGTGTGCAATGAATGTGTCTAGTTTCAAAAAATACGCTTTCCTTTTTTTTTTTTAATTTATTTTAGGTTAAGAAACACATTTTAGCAGTGAAGGGGAAGTCTACACACTGAAGAGTTTCTAGTATTTTCCAGAGTTTTTTGGGATCTTATATGTCCATGCTCTTTATAGTAAAACTTGAAATTTTAACAAAGACAATATATGTTAACAGCTTCAGGTCAAGTTGGCCAAGGGTGGAACTGTGATCCTTAGTCCCAATTGTTAATTACATGAGATCCAGAATCACCTGGGAGAAGGGCCTAGGAATGCCCAGGGACAGGCAAGAAACACAAGGAAGATGGTGGCATGACAACCTGCTGACGGCTGTCAAACTCTGCCGAGCTCTGCGAGGGACAGCGCCACTTCCCGCGGAAGACTCTGCTGCCACTCACCTGGTTTCCCAAGGCACACAGACGTAGGCTTTAGCCAAAATCATTATTTTTAAAAAATAGTGACAGTATTATCTGTATTGACCTCGGAATGGGTACCAGCTTAAGGGTCATCAGCTCAGTAGGCTGAGCTGGCCGGTGAGCGTCAGTGTTGCCAACTGGTGGTGCGCTGTACTTATGCTTAGGAATGAGTTACGTGGGCCAGAGGCTAACAAAGACAATGTCTAATGCGGCTTGGAGAGCAAGAGTTGTCACGGTGGGAAGGAGGGACAGCGTCTGGAGACGGGAGAATACAAGCAGGGTGTGTGAGTGAACCTCTGGAATCCATCATAAATCAGATTCTATTTTCAAAAGGCAAATGAGTGAGAGGGCACCCACCAAAGCCATAACCCTCATACTGCTGCCGCTCCCGCTCCACCGTCTGCGTGATGGCCGCCTCGCGGGAGTGGTGCCGCCTTCCCTGTCTGTCCTTGATGCTGTTATGTAGCTCAATCTGCTCCAGCTCACTGCTGAATCGACTCAGATACCTGGAAATGTGAAAATGAGGAGCTACAAGGTCTATATTAATTCATTTTAGTGTGGTGTCCAGGTGTCCCTGGCCTTTGAATATTGGCATACTCAAATTCCTCAGTTCCTCAGCCTTTCTGATCACATTCATGAATAATCCGACCATTTAACTCCAGTGAACAAATCACAGCAGGCTCTCTGCTCAACTGAGGACCCTCACACTGAATCACCAACTGGATTTCGTCTTCAGACCTCAGCATCTCACCCCCATCACAGACATTCGCATCATGCCTGACCCATCGTCTGAGCTCCCACCTCGGGACACAGTGTGACATTCTCGTGAGATTTAGAGACACCCACCCTCTCTCCCTATTATACACCTGAGTTCTCCCTGCTGACGTCGCTGCATTCCAGCTCACCACTAGGCCACCGCTAACCACGCACAGGACGGCAGTACTGTGCCTGGACGTCCTACCAGCCTCTTAGAGTCCTCAGCATCGCCGCTGCCCCTTCTCAGCACCGTCCTCTTTCTACAGCTGTGACCTGAAGTATAATGCATGAGGACCGCACAAGTTTCCTGCAAAGTCCTCCCAGAGCTCCCTATGTCCTCAGATAAGGTCCGAACTCAGATCGTCACTAATGCTGGTCATAAGCCAGCTGTCCCTGCAGCACCAGTTACACTAGCCTTGAGCTTGCTGTTCCAGTCACAGGCAACGCTGGTGGGCCCCTCCACCCATCAGCTTCCTGCCCCACCTCAGAAGCCGTCTAGATACCATTCTCTCAGTCTGAAGACGCTTTCATGCTACCTCACCTCAATCTAACCCCCAGGGCCAGTGCAGACAATGCTTTCCCAGGAAGCCTTCCCTAATCCTAGGGAGCTAAGAGGGGGTCAAGCTGGAACACAAACGTAAGTCTTTCTGTTAAAAAGCCAACCCAGTCATATCCAAATCCAGAGCACAGCTGTCTCTTAAGAACTAGGCTGGACTTCTCTTTTCTGACCTTTTGTTCACAGTATGCCCCGTGTTTACCTTTCAATTAATTCACAGGCATCCTTCTTTGAATATCTCGTTTTTTTTGTATCCAGATGACTGTGAAACCACCGAAGTTTGTCACCTATAAATAAGTACCAAACAAATTTAGCACCACAAACTTCATGTAGGCACAGGCTTTCCCCATATTAAAGCATTAAAAACCAAAGCAAAACTATCTCATTTCTAAATAGAAAGATCTGTGTAGCTGAGTCAATGAAACCAATTTGTCAGAAATGAAACTGCAGCAATTTAAAGAAAGAGACAAGGATGGAAGTAGTGTTTTTCTCCATACTCTTCTTTCCTTTTAAACAATTTGTTTTTATTTCAGTTATGTGCACGCACGTGTGTATGTGTTTAGGTACACGAGTACAGCGTCCAGATGCCAGAAGAGGATGCTGGTTCCATGGAGCAGGATTTGTAGGTAGTTGTAAGCCTCCCTGTGTGGATTCTGGGCACTGAACCCTGCAAGAGCAGTGTGCCCACCCTCCTAACTATCAAGTCATCTCTCCAGGCCCATGCATTTCCTGTCTAACATCAGGGAACGGAGGGAAGGTGGAGTCATAACAGGAAAGTCTAAGTTCTTATAAAGCAAAACATGTAACTTATTTAAAGTATTTAAAAATTTGATCAATGATAAAAATAGTATTTGCTAAAGGGGGAGAGGAAAAAGGATGAACATGTATGTACCCTACTAACCATGAACCCGCTGCTGCACAACATGTAAGCTATTGCTGTAGCTTGGGTCTACACTGTTCCCGAGGTGCGTGTCTTAAACACGTGTTCTCTAGCACCTGGTGCTACCAGGCGATGATGAGACCTTTGAGAGGTGAAGCCTCGTGGGCACTCTCACATCACTGAGATGGCCAGGTAAGCAGCCTGTTCTACTAGCACACACCCCTCTGCCACTGCCTTCTGCACTGCTGTCAGTCCCTAACAACATAAGTGGAACCCCCACCACTATATGCCAAAGCAAACCTTTTCCTCCTTAGAAACCAACTCTCTTAGGAATGAGCTGCAGCTAACACAGCCACACCCTTCATAACCTCGGTTGTTGGAAGAGGGGGTTAAACATGAGCTAGGACGTGGACGTGAACAGGACTGAAGTTTCTGCCAAGCTGAGCTGCATGGAGTACTACCAATTTATTCCGAAAGTCAAGTGCTTCGCTCTAGTTCATTTGTGTTCTTTTAGTTAAGTCAGCTTTTTTTAAAAAAAAAAAAAATGGATAAAAATAATAGCGAAATTGGTTTAGAGCAAAATTTCACTCTACTGTATGTAGTCAGAATTTCAAGCACTCAAATCCACTTACCAATAAGGTTGAGACGCAAGGCCCTCTCAGTCTTCAATCTTGAACCAAAAGGTGCAAATAAATTAGAAAATTTCCAAAGCAGGAGCTTAGAAATCTGTCGAAAATACTGGAAAGAAAAACTTCCCAGAGAACTTTGATATGTTTTATATGTAATAAAAAAGTCAATTTTAACAACAAAGAAACATGGAATGGAATGATTATCTTTTAAATCACTGGAATAAGATGTCACTAGAATGTTGTTTCAGCATGCTAGGGACTACAGAAAGCCTAGAAGACCAGTACTGCTCAGGCCAACAGAAGTCTGACTGGGCTATGACTATGCAGGCAGCGGCAGCAGCACCTGGAAATACAAAACCCACTCGCGCAGCAGATCTTCAGAGTGGGAAACCCTGAAGCAAAACACTGCTCTAATATGAGCATCTCAGGTCAAATTAAGTTTGAGAAATACACATATGGGCAATGCTAAAAATTACACTGTGTAGATGTAGTAAATCATATTAAAAAGAATAACAAAAATGCTAAGTGCTAAACAAACACCTGAAATTTGAAAACTACTATTTTAAGACAGTAACACCACCATACATCTTTATGTAAAAAAGACACATGCCCCACAAAAAAGAAAATTAGATTATGTCATCACAGTCTCTTCTAGGAAATCATCTAACCAAATCATTGTAAAACAGCCCAGCTTTACTAAAAGAGGCTTTAAGTCTTAGGTAAGTATTCTCTCCAATCTACAGCACGCATTCAGTGATCTAGTCTCCTAGTCCCAATCCACCCGACCCACACACTGACCGCTCCCTAACCTGTGATGCTCTAGCCAGCCTCTGAACACCAGACCCAAGGCATCCACCCACACCGCCATTGTTTCCTGTGTTATGTCGAGCCCACAGCACGGCAGAAATGCCTTCAGCAGCAGCGTCCTCCCACTGCCTCCCAACTCTGCTCAAATGTTAATTAAGCTCATGGGGACTCTTCCATGACTCCTATGAAATAGAAAATATAACCTCTCCCTCTTTCTCCTTCAACCTGTGTTAATTCTTCTTCACTATCCTCACCATGAACTGCTACTGAAACTTCTATTTTAGGTCTGCTCTGTAAGACGAGAGGCTTTATTACCGTTACCTCAGTACAAGAACACAGGAAAAGCAGGGGTGGAAACTGAGGAGCGTGCCTGGAGGAGCTTTCCCTAGTGCACAACACTAACAGGACTGGACGCTTACCTTTCCTTCCTGTCTTGTTTGTGAGACTCTCTTGTAATCTGGGCTGCTTTCCTACTGTACGGATGGATGACTTTTTTTTCTCGACCTACAATCTTTCCTTTCAGTCCTTTAGGCTAAAAGATAGGACACATGTAGTCAGATACATTATGTGAGTTCAGTCACAAAATGATCTTCAGGAAATACAACAAACCAGAGACATCACACTAGGACTCAGGAGCTAAACCAAACATCTCACAGATTCAGACAGTCTCCGTTCCCCCATGGTCATCACAGAAGTGATCTATTCAGAAATTTCCAACGCAATCAGTCCACACAGGGAGCGTGGCTGGAAATGCTGGCTATAGTTAGGGCATTTCATTTCTAATGTTGAAGAACATAGAATTTTAGCAGGCATTTCACTGTGGCATATGGAAGAGAATGGGACAATGGCGCATGCAAAATCAAAGCTGACCAAACTTGGCTAGTTCAAACCAAGTTAGGAACAAAAAAAAAAGATCATTTCAAAGTCAGCACACACACAAAAGGGGAAAAGTATTTCTTCCACTCAAGCCTTACCAGGTAAGGTAGTCAGAATCCCTCAAAGACATTATACATTGAAGGTTAGTTTTTTAATTGTGCAGTTCTGTAGTCTGCCAGGGTTAAAAGCCTGTTCTCTCCAGCAATAGATGGAAATGAAAAACTCAGGGAAGCCACCCCCACCCCGTGGTCTACGGACCAAAATTTAGTGCTGCAGAAAAGAAAAAAATACATATAATTTGTAATCTCAGGGGAGGTCACTACCGGAAAAAAAAAAAAAACAACCAAAAACCTCTATTAGGGAGCAGGTGTTGGTCTCTTCAGTATTCACCCTCTAAAAGCCAGAGAGCTCTCAAATCTTTCAAACACGGTCAGTTACCTTCATTCAACCCTCAGGACAAGGCACAGGATGCTTTGAGGGCACATCTGTTAGACCATTTTACAAAGAAGTCACACAGCCTCTCATCTACAGTGCTAGTGTAAGATTCCTTCCCCTATGTAACGAGATCAGCCCAACTTTCTTCTCTTCCCAACTTTCTTCTCCAGCATCACATCCTTCACCCCTTCACACAGCTCTCCCTCCCCATTCTACTGAAACTCATGCCAATCCAGAACCTGTACCTTCTGGTCATCTGTCTATAACCCTCCCCTTTCCTTCTCCTTTGATAAAACACAGCTGAAAATAATCATCAAAACAACTCTCCAAGTGATTAAAATGTCCATCAATTCTTCATTCACACATGCATTCATTCTCCCGACAATTCTCTGAACACTTTTCCGTAAATCTGAACAGAGACAATATGTACAAGGCTGAAATCCAAGGAATAACTGGAAGTTGGCTATGTACAAAAAATAACTTTAAAACCATAAAAACACAGCACTCATATCCCTTTGTGTATCTCTATATATTTGGAGGATGGAGGGGTAAATGAGAAAAGGGATTAAGAATTTTTCAAGGAAACATAAATCAAGCAAAAACTTTTGCAACACGTGGTAGGCTATTTTAATGTACCATGCAATCCCCTCCCTCTGAGAGTGGGATGTTTCTAGTGACTTGCTTTATTTTTAAGTATGTTTGGTGTGTGCTGTGCTGTGCTGTGCATGCACAGAGGCCAGAGGAGGGCATCAGGCGTCCCCTTCTATCGCTATTTCTTTGAGGCAGGTTCTCTCCCTGAGAAGGACCTTATGTTTTTGGGCTAGCCTGGCAGCCACGGAGACCCAGTGAGCCTCCTGTTTCTGACCGCAGAACAGTTTGGCTATGACTGTGCACCTGTATGTTTCATGGGTTCTTGGATCTGAATGCAGGTTCTCATAGTTGCACAGCAAACAAACTCCTAATCACTGAGCCATTTCTCCAGCCCCACAACGACTCACTTTTAATGATAAGGATTTTGTACATATGAACTCCAAGAGTTGGGCAGGGTTTGGAGAGAAATCTGCCACAAATACTAAAAGAAAAAATATAGCAAAGAGCATCAAGGTGTGTATAATGTTTTTAACAGTTTTCAAGTTCTGTAAGGACTCACTTCCATTTCTGTCACTCCCTGTTCACACTGGGATAACTACACAGAAGTTTTCTTTTAAAGCCTTGGAATTTCCAGTATAAGAGGAGCATGAAATTATGTAACGGCTTTACAGCTTTCAAAGACTTTAAGTTAAAGAACCAAAACCACCAAGATTTAATGCAAAGAACAAAATCTCCTGAGCTGATATTCTGATTCAATTGAATTGACACAATATCAATTATAAACATAACATTCGGATTCTGTGAACGAGCCCCTTATACTCATAAGTATACACATAAATGCTTTATGAACACTCTTAAGTAACTACTTTGTTTGAAAATACTGACAAAACAACATCATTGCCAGGGAGGAATGGGACAAGAGGACTGCGGTCAGAACGGGCCACTGAAGGGGCTATGGACCGATACAGCTGGGGGGGGGGGCTGTGCCCAGGACAGGATATGTATCTGCCCAAGGGCAGAGGTGGGTGGACCCAGAAATGTGATATTAGTGAAGATGCAAAGGTGGAGGGCTTCCTCTTGGGGAAGGAGACATGGGAAAGCGGACCACGCCACAAGGCGAGGTGGGAAATCTCGGGAGCACACCGATCCCGGGGCAGACAACCAAGGGGAGGTGGGAAAGGGCGGGATCACTGTGATCCCAGGGCAGACACCCACGGCGAGGTGGGGAAGCGCGGGAGCGCTCCGATCCCGGGGCAGACACCCAAGGGGAGGTAGGGAAGCACGGGAGCGCTCCGACTCTGCCCAGACTCCCAAGGGGAGGTAGGGATGCGTGGGAGCGCTAGGATCCCAGGGTAGACACTCACGGGGAGGTGGGAAGCGCAGGAGTTTCCGATCCCAGGGCAGACACCCACGGGGAGGTGGGGAAGCGCGGGAGTTTCAGATCCCAGGGCAGACACCCACGGCGAGGTGGGAAAGCGCTCCGACTCCGGGACAGAAACCCACGGCGAGGTGGGAAAGCGCGGGAGCTTCCGATCCCAGGGCAGACACCCACGGCGAGGTGGGAAAGCGCTGAAGCGCTCCGACTCCGGGGCAGACACCCACGGCCAGCACCGCCCAGGCAGCCGCTTCGCGTCCCGGCCTCTCCCGGGTCCGAGGATACCATTCCCGTCCACCCGACCAGAGCCTCCCGCGACAACCCAGCGACTGCGCCGCCCACCATGGCGATGTCCTGGCCACCGAGGCCCCGCGGCGTCCAGATACAACCACCTCACGGACTGCTCCTGCAGCAACTCCGACTTCAGCCCTGTGGAAACCCACGTGGGCCCGGGGGAAGCGGCTAGAAACGGACCGGAAGGGGAGTGGCCAGTGCGTTCTCTAAAATGTCCCCGGAAATGCATTCTTGGTTTTTTCCGTCCGCCGTGGATTTACAGCCCGTTACACTGGCCCAGAGATGGCAGTCTTGCCTGAGGATGCTCATATTTCTGTCTTCTCGTGTTTTTGTCTGGAAGGCCATCCTAAGCATCTGCCAGGAGGCAGCTCTCCAGGGGCGAGCGCCTGTCCGGAGAGACCATCACGGGACCTGGATGCCCCCTAGAGGTCTTGGGCCATGTCGCAGAGTGGTGGAAGATCAGCCTTCGTTTTTCCTTGGATTTTCTCTGTCATTTTCTTTCTATACCTAACGGCTGTCTTTCCAACCCAGTTGTTCTGTTTACGTACTTCACGTTAAAATTACACAGAAAATCTTCCTCAATAACTACTGATCGAATGCTTAGTACGTGCCACACCTAGACAATATTCTCTCCTTTTGCATAATTCCTTTCCTCAATGGGACATAAAAGAGTCAAATAGTATTAAATAGTAATAAAAATTTCAAATAGTTTTAGGATATCAACTATACCATGAATCAACTGGATTTAACTTACACAGAGGAAGAGAGGAAAAGGAGGAGAGGGAAAGGAAGAGGATGAGGGTGACAATGAACGGGTTCCTTGTATTCTATCTATCAGACCACTCTGGAATAAAAGTAGAAACCAAGAGCAGAGGAAACTACAGAAATTACACAAATAATTGAACACTTAATGCACTTTGTGGATCATTGAAGAAATCAAGGAGAAAATTAAATTCCTAGAAACAAATGAAGACCATAGGCACTCTGGGAAATAGCTAAGGCATCCTAAGAGGAAGGTAAGTATCAGCAGTAAAACAAAATCAGAGTTTTCTAATAATCTAGCAGTTCACCTTAAGATTCTAGAAAAATAAGAAGTCACTCCTAAACACAATAGTGGGGAGAAAAAAAATAATCATAAAGATTAAAGCAGGACTCAATAAAACAGAGACCAACAAGTCTTTGATATATCGAACTATCCAAAAAGTTGTTTTCTTTAAAGGATAACAAGATTGACAAACCTCTATCCAAATTGATAAAAAGAATGGGAAACAATTCCTAATAGCAGAAGTAAAGATGAAAGGAGAGTTGTAACAGCAGACTCCAATGAAATCTATAGGGTCATTAAGGAATACTTTGAAATTTATATTCTGTAGAGCTAATAATGTGTCTGACACACCAAAGTTAAACTTTGAAGATATAAATATATTAAACATGTTTATTGCAAGTAATGATATTGAAGCAGAAATTAAAAGTCTTCCCAAAAGAAAGACCCAGGATCAGAGGGACTCATGACTGAATTCTACCAAACTTTTAAAAAAGTCTTAATACCAACACTTCTGAAATTGTTTCTCAAAATAGAAAATGAAGTAGTACCAAATTTATTTTATGAAGCCAGTATTATCCTGAATAAAACTGGATAAAGACAAAACAACAATTATAGACTGATTTCCCTGATGAGCAGAGCTGCAAAAATTGTGAACAAAATAATTGGAAACTAAATATAATTCAAAATATATTACATAATTCAAATGTGCTCAGAATACACAATATAATTAAAATGCATTAAGATTATTGTACATCATGACAAAGTGATGAGCTTCATTCTTGTGATGCAAGGTTGGTTCAATGTACACATACCAGTGAGTATAACACAATTACACTATACAAATAAACCTAAAAAATCACGTGACCACAAAAATGTAGTCATCAAAGATCAGCATGCCTTTATGATAGAAGTCCTGGAAAAATTAGGAACAGGTACAACATATCTCAAAGTCATAAAGGATATGTACAACAAACATGTAAGCAACTTTTGCTGTAGGGGGAGTTTTAAAATCTGTACCAAGGATGCCATTGTTGGCACTCTCTTTATGTACCAAGGATGCCATTGTTGGCACTCTCTCTCTCTCTCTTTTTCAGTACAGCACTTGAAGTCTTAACTAGAGCAATAAGAAAAGAAGAAGATATGAAAATATAAAAAAGTAAAGAAAGAAGTCAAATTATCCCTATTGATAAACTATATTATCCGTCTCTCAAAGACCCTATAATCTCTACCAGAAAACTTTTCGATGTAGTGGACACTTTCAGTAAACTTGCAGGATACAAAGCTGACATGCAAAATAACCAGGGGTTTTCATATCTACCAATAATGAACTCACTGGCAAAGGAATTAGGAAAATATCCCTGAGGCAATACCTGATTGCAGGAAGGACCATAAACGAAATTACCCAGGTACTGCCCAGTAGCAGACCATCCAAAAAAATTCCTAATGTTCCAACCCTTGTAGATAGGATCCTCTGCCAGCACACTCACCAGATACCCCTAGACAAATGTCAGCCAACCAGGGATCCTGAACCTTAGAAATCCCTCACCACCAGCTTTACTACTATAAAAACCCAACTTGAGTTCGGGGCTCTCTGATCACTCCAATATGTTGAACATGGAGAGTCTGAGTTTGCGAACTTGTGTAGAATAAAGGCTCTTTGCTTTTACATACAGGACTCAGACTCCTTGTTGGTTTTAGGGGACTTCACGGATCTGAACATAACAGGAATAACATTAACCAAGGAAATGAAAGAACTCTACAGTGAGAATTTCTGGACACTGACAAAAGAAACCATTGAAGACACAGACATAGAAAGAGTTTCCATATTCCTACACTTCCACAAACATAACAGATCACCAATAGCCAAAGCTACAGGAAAAGAACACAATACATAACCTCAAATTACACTATAATGCTATTGTGACAAAGAGAAAGAACATGGTACGGGCAAAAAACAAACACATAGACCAGTGAAACAGACCAGAGGACCCAGAATTTATCCCACACAGCTGTTAGCATAAAGTAAATTGCATAGAAAGCTAGCTATTTGACAATGGCAGTGATGGCAATGCATTTACTCCTTCAGGGAAATGACAGCAGGCCCATATTTGTCACCTTGTGATGTGATATGAAAATCAATTCAAAGTGGACCAATAACTTTAACTTAAAATCTGAAATGCCGAAACCACTAAAGGAAAACATAACAGATAAACTTCATGATGTAGGTTAGGCAAGAAATTTCTGATCTGGACTTCAACAGCACAGGTGCCACTAATTTAGTAATTGGGCTACATGACATTTAAGTTTCTTCACTGTAAAGGAAGCCAAGCTGAACAAATGGCCAGCAGGATGGGAGAAAAATCCGCCATCTATGCTTCAAACCAGGAGGCTAATATCTAGAATTTGTAAAGAACAGCAAAAATAAATTGCAAAAAGACCAAACTGCCAACTAGCAAATATGTCAACAGACTGTTTTCAAAGAGAAATAAGTATTTTTTAAGAAGTTTTCAATACTCTCAGTCATTGTGGAAATGGTTCTTCAATCGTCATTGTTTAGTTTATTTTCCTTTGTTGATAGACCAATTTCCTTGTAGAATCGTTTCTTAATTTCTGTTGATTCCTGGGTTTTGGCATTCCCTATTTATCTTTGATATTCTGTGGCCCCTTCAAATTTCCAGGTAGGATTTGTATTAGCTGGATATGGAACATCTTGCCTTTTCTATCTTCTAGCCTTTCTTTTTATTTTCCACCTTATTCAGTTTTTCCTGTAGATTAGACCTTTTTCCTTTATTTTTTTGTTTTATAATCACCTAGTTGTGTAATGTATCTGTTGTCATCTTCATTTCCTTTATCTTTGTGTGCGTGTGTGTGTATGGGGAGGGGGAGCATTTGGAGTCCAGAGAAAATTTCTGATGTGGTTCCTCATGTGCCAGAGCCCCTGAAGCACTCACAGCCATCAGGGAAGCCAACTGGAGAGAGGTAAGAAGGAAAACTTGGTACATCTGGACTTGATCAGTCAGACTGGATCAAAACTTCTAAAGAGTTTGATTCCATGGTTTAATTTTCTTACACACTTAATCCCTTGCTCAGGTAATCTCAGTTTATGGTCCTTCCTGCAACCAAGTGTTGCTTCAGAGTAAACCACTGAGATTCAGGTGTAGTAATGAGAAGAGGAGCGGGCGGGCCTCAGTCCAGTCCCACCCGGCTCCCATCCATCCAGTGCAGGGCCCCTTGTTCCGTCCCACCTGGCTAGCTTATACCCGAAATAATTACACAGAAACTGTATTCATTTAAACATTGCCTGGCCAATTAGCTCTAGCCTCTTATTGGCTAACTCTCACATCTTGATTAACCCATTTCTATTAATCTGTGTTCACCACGAGGACGTGGCTTAGTGGCATGAGTCTAACCAGCGTCCATCTTGGGCAGGAGAAGCATGTCATCTGCCACATTGCCTTCTCTCTCCCAGCATTCCATTCTGTCTACCCCGCCTACCTGATTTCTGCCCTATCAAAAGGCCAAGGCAGTTTTCTTTATTCACCAATGAAAGCAACACAAATACAGAAGACCCTCCTACACCATTTCCCCTTTTTCTGTTTAAACAAAAAAGAAAGGCTTTCATTTTAACATAGTAAAATTACATATAACAAAACAGTTATCAAGCAAGAATTACAGTTATTATTTCTATCTATTTTATCTTTTATCATGACAAAGGAAAACTATAACTATCCATTCTTCAACTCCATCAAAGACTCCAGAAGGATAAAATATTACCTAAGTAAACAAGAAATAAGCAACTTCCAAACTCTAGAAATGACAGAGACAGCTCACTGCCTGGACAGTCACCCAAAGTTCCTCTGTACCGTTGGGTCATCCATCTTCAGCCTACAGGCCCATAGTATCCAGCAGACTTTTCCATGAAGCAGGAAATTTCAAACACAGTTCAGTCACTTCCTTTTGTGTCCTGTAGAATGCCTCACAGACTCTAATGAAACAGGAACCCCAAAGGATCATCTCACCTTTAGGCAAGTTCAGCAGTCCTCTCTCTGTGGGTTCTTTGTGTCCAGTTTATGTAACAGTCCAGGCAAGAACAGTTTCTTGCCCAAATGGCTAACAAACTCCATAAGGAGCCTCTTCAATGCCCATCTTCCTCTTGAAGTAGCTGGTGCTACCAGGAGCAGATGTGTCTCATTGTCATGAAAAGCCCTATGTTATTAAAACATTAAATGCCATATTCTGTCATCTTTGAAAGATATGAAGAATGCCTATCTGAAATATATCTATGCACATCTAGAAAATCTAACTAACATGACTACAAACTTGACTATTATCGATGATTATCCATTAACAACCTATATTTCCTAATTATACATTACATTTATAAATGAACTACACAATCACAATAGCTTAATCAAGATCAGAAATTCATATACATATAACAAAATTGACCTTAAACTTGTATCAATAAATCAAAATTTATACCAATGCAAATTATTCATATCTATATCATATCCCCCTTTATATGTAAAAGAATATTTATAAACAATATTTGGGAATATGGACATAGTTTTTTCTCTCCAAACTTCTTCTTGCTGTATGGGGGCGCTGTCAATCAGGTCTTTCATGGTGTATGCTGTGTGCCAGGTTCATCTCAGTTGGCAGTTGAGTGAAGTAATTTTCTGAAGGTGTTCACAGTGACCTTTCAGGAGGACGTGGTCTATGAAACCATATTACTTGTCTGGAAGCAGTCCATCGGTTCTCATCTTCTGTGAAAACAAAAGAAGAACATCTTTTTCAAAGCACCATATCCTTAGACCCAAATTTGGAAGTCATGATACCTTTAGAACATATATGTTGGTTTTGTTTGGCAGCCCATACAATGAAAATTCTCTCTGTATGTAATTAGCTCCTTTATAGTCAAAAAATTTAAAGAAAACACAATAAAATACACAATCCTTCTCTCTCCCAGCATTCCATTCTGTCTACCCCGCCTACCTGATTTCTGCCCCATCAAAAGGCCAAGGCAGTTTTCTTTATTCACCAATGAAAGTAACACAAATACAGAAGACCTTCCTACACCACTCAGGCCTCTGTTAAATTTATCAATGGCTGAATCCTGCTCTGTCAGGTGATAATGGTTAGAAGTAAAGAACTTCCTGTGGGTGATCTGTTCATATTTAGCTGATCATGGCTGGCCCCTACAGATGTCTACATTTCTGTCAGTTCTGGTAATCAAATTCAGGTTCCCAGGCTTGCATGGCAAGCACTGTAACAATCAAAGTGTTCATCTAGTGTTGGGACATGGGCCAAGAGTGGAGCTGTGTGAGATTTCTAAATGCTTGTGAGAAAAGTCCACAAAAACAAGACTTGTCATCTTAGTTTCTTCATCTTAGTCATCTTAGTCTTGTCATCTTAGTTTCTTCAAAACACGGACAGACTTGTTCTTGGAATGTCAGGTGAAGCAGAAGGCAGAGAGGAGCGAGCTTACTTCAGGTCACTATTAAACTGAATCAAATCCCTGGTTATTGGGAATCCACCACTGCTGATGTGATAACCCAATCAAACCGAATTAATAAATCCAGGGTTGCTCTGAGCAAAGCATTCCTGCGTGGCTCCAGGTGGAGTTGAGAAGACCATGAGGGGAACCCATGAAGTGGGGCTTTTTAATGCTCTCAGGGGTGGGGCCACAAATGACGGGCTTTCTCAGGGGCAGAACCGCCCATGGGGGAGTTGGGGTGGAGTTTCCACCCAAACATTCCAGACTCTTTGGGTATATGGATGCCAGGGGCTGGAGGGAAGCCTCCACCTGAACAGTCACAACTAGATATATGCCTCTATGTAAAAGCAAGTTTTGGACATGTGCAGCTTGCCTATCACGAGTGGTGTTCCCTTGTATTGTCCACGTGACTCCTCTTAACCATCATAATCTAGATTGTCTGATGTTCTGAATAAAGCTGGCTATTGCAGGAGACTTTACTCTGCATCATTTATTGGCTCCATTCTCCCAGGTCCCACTGCCTCTAGAGCAGAACACCCTAGCCCTCATTTATTTCTTTCCTAAAACTTAATCTTTTCCATTCATATTTTAAAAAGTAATTTTATTCTCCTTTGCTAGATGTAGTGGTTTGAGTGAAAATGGTCCCGTAAACTAGTAGGAGGTGTGCCTTGACGGTAGAGGCCTGGTTGGAGGAGGTTTGTCTCTGAGGGTGGGCTCTGAGGTATCAGATGCTCAAGTCAGGCCACTCTGTCTCTTTTTTTTTTCCATACATTGTTTTGTTTTATTTTTTCCATTCAAGAACATAATTAAAGATAAAAAATTTTTTTTTTCCTTTCTTCCCCTTCTCCCGGTCCCCTCCCACTACCCCCCACCCCTCTTCCCTCCCCCTTCTTCCTTGAAAGAGGGCATGGTGCCCTGCCCTGTTGGAAGTCCAAGGCCCACCCCCATCCCTCCTGGCCTAGGAAGGAGTGCATTCAAAAAGACTCGGTTCTCAAAAAGTTAATACATGCAGAAGAGATA
>PVIU01014750.1:0-22758 GCA_004026605.1 Ondatra zibethicus
TCGGGTTTAACTCAAATGTAAATTAAACATACTAATAGTTTGCATATTTATATTGACAATATTATATCTACCAAATAAAATGTGTCATCAATGATTCCTACATTTTTTTAATGGTTTTACCTCATTTAGCTTGTCTCTTTCCAGATCATTGTTGGTTTTCATTTTAAGATAACTTGGTCTTTTTGTAAGTCTCTAATTCTCCTCCCCCCTCATTTACAAAAATAAATTCCAACAAAATTCAGAGAGAGAGAGAGAGAATACAAAGAGAGAGATGAGCTCACTTTACTTGATCATGTAAGATTTATCAACAGTGTGAACATGGCAATGTTTTGTTTTCTTTATCTATTTGTTTTTCTTTAAGTCTTTTAACAATAGGCCCATCTACTTATTTGGTGGAGACCATTATATGTTAATCATGATCAAACTCATGATTACGTTATTATTATAGCAATTTATTTCAAATTCCTGATTTTCTAAAAGACAGCAGACCACTTCCACATGTTTAACTACAGCAGCCTTAAACTCTGTTTAATTTTATAAGGAAGTTGAACTAAATTGGTTTCTTTTACTGTCAGTGTGTCATCAAGAGATTATATATCTGGTTCATAGTATCCCGTAGCTAAAGAGAATTCATTCTAAGTATAATCATAGTTTTGAAAATTATAAAAGAATAAATTCATTAAGAATATTTCTTCAGAAAATTTTGACCAGAAAATTCCAGTGTTCAGAGTTGCTTAGCAATAGTTAGTTGTTTATACAAACTTATTCATATAAAATATTCCATATATATATATATCTTGACTGTCACCAAATGTTTATTCTCTTTATATTTCTATTTCATGCTCTCCTGACTTTCTTTCTTTTATTTTTCCAATAAGTCCTCATCTCTTCCTTCCTTTCCTCTTTCCCTTTCTTCCTCCTTTTCTTTTGTTCCTTCCCTCACCCTTTTTAAATTAATTTTCTGGGTCTTGTTTTGTAGCATACAGAGCTGTTGATTGTGAAATGTCACCTAGCCTGGCCTATAACTTAGAATCTTTCTACCTCAGCCTCATGAGTTATGCTAATAGATGTTACCAATCACTTTGAAGTAAAGAATATTGTTTCAATGGTCATAGTTGAATTTAGAGAGAACATCTTTTCAAATGTCAAACATTTTGCATATATATTTCTCATGATCAAAAACTCATGCAAAACATACAATGAAAACTTTTGCTTCTGATGAGAAAATTTCATGTCTGGAGAATATAAATACATTTCTTTGTAGATTTTGGGGTGTTGCTAAAGTATTTTCTTGAACAAGGCTACCTTCTTTCACTAAGGGTCATAAGGAGGCAGTTATTTATATTAAAAATGTATCAAATTTATGTAAATTCAAAACATGCATACACATATCTAGTAATTTCAGTATCTTTGGTGCCTACAAGATAACATGTAATATGATTTTAATACATTTAATATAAATACAAATAAAATGAATTGATAAGTATATGATATGTGTACATTTCAAATGCTCAGAGGATAGTGTCAATAACTGCATTGTCAAGATTCCTTTGATTATATCTTTAAAGCCTTTCCTAAGGGGATTGCGCTGTCAAGGATCTGTAATAACTAAAGTTGTCTGAAGTAACACAAAAGAACTTATGCATTCAGGCCCTATCCACAAAGACAATTTAGAAACATCACAGAAAAATATCATGGTAATGAACTCTCTGACTCAGAATGGCCCTTATTTTCTTTTCTGATGGAGTTTCAGTTCACTTTGCTCTGAATCAACACTGAAAGTCTGTCACTTGGACTTGAAGGCAATCTCCTTGATATTGCAATGATTAAAGTATAATAAGTGAAACTTTCCAGCAGCTATACACCTAAACTGACCTGTTTCTGATAGCTCTGAATGTTGCACTTTCCCAATTGGAAATCCATTAAGCCTAGCCTTCAGGCAGTGTATGCTGAGTAAAAATATATGAAAGCAGATAGGATAATAAGAAAAAGTCAGAAAGATCCAGGACTGTTGGAATGTCATTTTTAGCAGATGAATCTGTTGTTGCTGTTTGCATTAGAATTCACCAGGTCACCTAAAAAGAGGGGGGCTCATGTATTGGGCATTCATGTATTTTTTTTCCAATTAGTAACTTAGTGGTAATATTCTTAAGCTTCTAGATTCAATTTGCCCTTAATTTTCGATTTCTAATACTAAGCCATGCAGTGTCTTCCAACTTTCTGATCAATGGATGTGGAAAGCAGAGTATCAACTTCTCACCCCAAGTTCCCACACAAAATAAAATACAGCATTAAAATGAACATTTTATATTGACATGAATGTATATATATTAACTCTAGGTATTATATCATGTTCTTTATACATAACTAACAAAAACTGGTGAGAAATAACACTATAAAACATTAAACGTATTGTACATATTACATTTTTGCATTATTAAACAAACAGTTTTTTAGGACATATTTTATGAAAACTACATCAAGTATGAAAATGTCAGTTAGCTCATAGACTGGTAAGGGAGACCAGCACAGAGATTATTAGTAATACAAATACACGATCAGTGCTGTAGTGAAGGCATGAGTCAAAGGCCTTGACCTCACAGTAGAGTATTGTTTGTCTTTTGAGTAAGATATCTTGAATGAATAGATCTTTTGTATCACATTTTTTTCCAAGAGACCTCTACATATTGTTAATTTTTAAACATGTCTCTCCCTGTATTATGGTTTGCCAAAACTTAAAAATTGGCTAGAGTCTTTCTACGTAAGTTTTGATGATTTTGAATTTGATGGGTCTTTTAGGAGCATGCCCTTTGTGTTAGTGCTATAATGATTTCCCATTCCATATTCTTGCCCTGTACTCCTCTGTCCTTTCCACCCCATTTCCTCTCCTTCTTAGTCCTTTTTGTCTCCCCACACCATATCTATCTGTCCCCTTCTTCCTCCTTCTCTTACTCTTCTTCTTTTTCTTCTTTTTATTTTCAAACTACATTTATACAGATTATATATGGAAACAGGGAGGGCTGTTTAACCAGGTGGATCCTTTAGAATTGCAGAAGGCAGAACAGTGGATTCCCGATTGTAATGCTAATTTAACTTAAGCAAGATCAGGTAGCTCCTAGGAAGGACAAGCAGAATTGCATTTTGATACACAAGTAGGAATCTGGGTTAGTAGTTTCCAAACCAAAGTATTTAGCTTTAGGTTATCTTTCTTTTTCTTCTTTTTAAATAAAGGAAAACAATTTGGTTGAATGGAATACCAGAAAAGTCAAATGCATAAAATTATGTAAAAAACTGTTTGATGTTTTAAGGACTGGTGAGATGTATCAACTGGTTAAAAGTCCTTGCTGTTTTTGCAGAGGATGTGAGTTAGGTTCTCAGCACTCATGCTGGATGGCTTATAAGTGCCTGCAACATTATATCTAGAAGACACATACCCTCTTCTTTCCCTGTGTGCAAGCATATACACACATCTGCACATGCAGACATACATGCACATATCAATGCACAGACAGATATTAATACACATACTCGCATACAGACAACCAGATATACACATATACACACAGAGACAGACAGACATACACATATCCACACAAAGACAGACAGACATTTCCACAAATAGACACACACACATATTCTGTCATAAACAAACCTATACATATCCATTCACGGAGAAGCATAATGCATATATTCATACCAAACATACATACACATATCCACAGACAGACACATGTCTACACACAGACAAACAAACATACACATAAACACATGAAGGAACACTTTAAACACTTTATTTTTTTTTCTATGCAATGCTGTAACTGATGTTAATATTACATTTGTAATTGCAGGCTGATAAAACTGCCTTTTTTATCTAAAAAATACCAAGAACCATTAAGGGTGCTCAATGGTTTATATCTTTGACTTTTCTGCAGTGGGCCAAGGCAAGATTCCATATCTTATTTCAGGTAGCTCACAAACATCTTTAACTCCTATTATGGGAACTCAGTCCTATACAAGCATCTGCACACATGTGCTACACATGCAGACTGGGGCATGCACATATACACATAAATATAAATAAATAAAATGTTAAAAAAGCTAACAATGGCAGGTTGAAAGTCTGTTAAACAAAGGTGTGCAGATGCAGCTTAGTGATAGAATATTTGACTAGCAAGTGCAACAAAAAAGCCAACAATCAAAGCAGAGCGAAACAGTCACACACAAAAAGTAAATGAGTGAGATTTGTCTAGATTCCTAATACTTTAACCCATGGAAACCCTAATGAGTTTTCTGCTGCACAATTTAAAACCTGGTCATATAACAATCCTTAAAAAATAGGAAATTTCAGGTAAGCTATATAGTAACATTAAGATAATCTAGAAACTTTAATGATAGGACAATTTCAAAATGGTATAGTCTTTCTTAAGATGTATTTGCTTTTACTTTATATGTTTGAATGTTTGTCTGCATGTATGCATGTAAATAATGTACATGTCTTGTGTCTACCGAGGCCAGAAGAGAATGTGGGATTATCTGAAACTCTAGTCACAGATGTTTGTGAGCTTCCATGTGGGCTCTTGGAATGACACCAAGATTCTCTGTAAGAGCAGCAAGTGCTTCTAACTGCTGAGAAATCCATAGGCACCAACATGCCATAGTCTTGCATTAAAGTTTATATATGTGTAGAGTATATCATCCCAGAGAATGAATGGGCAATGAAAATATTTGGTGTTCTCAAAATGAATAAAGAACAAACTCTATTACATCCTAAGCTCCAATACAGTGGGGACTAAGGAAGATTGTTTGAGTCTATTGGCAAAGAGAGAAGACA
Source organism: Ondatra zibethicus (assembly GCA_004026605.1). Taxonomy (NCBI): domain Eukaryota; kingdom Metazoa; phylum Chordata; class Mammalia; order Rodentia; family Cricetidae; genus Ondatra; species Ondatra zibethicus. The sequence goes on from PVIU01014750.1 coordinate 4,832, forward strand.
GAGGTAGTGGGTGGCCGAAAGTGATTTATTATTGCTAATAAACTTAGCCAAGAGGTTAGCGAATGCAAAAATTAATCTTACCCAAGAGATCACAATGATAGTTCTCTCCAAACTTATGCAGAGCCAACTCATTCCTGAAGTGCTGCTGAGAGGTATATAGTCACATGAGCTGCAGAAAAAATGAGTTAGCAGATCCAAAGCTGACTCTATGAAGCAAAGGGCCACTTCAATGCAGAGAAACTAGCATAGACATGTTCAAACACTTAAGAGATAGTATGTGAAAATGCATCTCAGTATTATTTCATGAAACACAAAGGTAACATTTATAAGTGTAGAGCATCTGCCTTGACCCTGATATCCTACTTTTCAGCTTGAAATGATTAAGTTTTCAAGTTCAAAATCAACATAAAAGGCAGTCTGAGGAGCTTATTTTTCCACATATAAACACTGGAACATGTTGGCACTTCAGGGGATATTTGTTCCCTGTCTGCACATCATTGATGACTTAAAATTCCTTTATGTTGCTCTTGGCATGGAGAAAGACACCAAAACTGAAACAATGGACTGAAATATGTAATGCACTAACCTTGATTGTGTTGCTATATTTGCTTTTCCCTTAGAGTAGCCAAGCCTACTGAAGAAAGAAGAGAGAGTATTCGAATGCTTTGTTAAGCTGTCTACATCATGCTTTGCTATTGAATGGTGAAGGAAAATTTGAATTCAGCTAGTTCTTGACTTGGGACAAACTAATACTTAGTCTGTATTTATTTTATATCAGTTTGTATTTCATTAATATATTCAGTTTAATTTACTATTATATTACTCTCAAAAAGGATTAATCAATTGTAGAAGGCGATGGGCATAATACTTAAGTAGTTCTTCGAATTTAATTCTTAGTTTGATCATTATTAGATACAAAGTTGATATACAATATACTTTTGTGAATATATTTAAATATATTATCCTTATTTTAGAAGAAATACATATAAAATAAACACAGCATCCAACATTTAAAAATGCAAATATAACAGAGCATGATATTTCCTGTTTAAATAAAGTTATTTCATTCTATTGTTATGTTATTAATATAAAAATTGAAGTTGAAGTAAATTCTTTTATTGCAGATTGATTTTAAAATAAAGAGAGAAAATACAAAAAAAACACTCTTTCTCCTTTAAATACATTTGAAACAGTTGTTTGTGTTTGTCCTAAATGTTTAAGATATGCATATAAAATGGTGAATCTAATTTATAATTCAAATTGTATGTAAATCAAGAATATCTGAAGTATTCAATTTATAAGAACACTATTTTCTAGCTAAGGATTGCTTACAAAAGACTTGAAGTTCAAAGCTATTCCTGCTTTGAGTCTAGCCGTTATCATGATTAACTAAAAAGTCACAAGTAACATTTTTTTGGCAGTGGCTTATGTCTGTTTTTAACATATTCATCACGCATAACGAGCTAGGGGATTTTTCTCAAATGTTGTGAATAACGTTCACCTCCTCATGAACCTTAAGCTTAGAAAAATATCAAAAGAAAAAAAAATCAGGAAATGACAAGAACTCAACAATAGGTATTTTAAATCCCTGGTGGTAAAGACCACAATTGTGTCAACAGTGTGATGCAGTTTCCCTGGGGGACAATCTTAGGCCTAACCCACTACATAAAAGCTTTCACAGAGCCAAGAAAACTTATCAGCCCAGAGACACTCTGGGGCTTAATAGGCAATAGCTTCACCTTTTCAAGAACTTGGTTATCAACATATCATTCTAAGTGAGAATGACTTCAGAAATAAGAATTGGGATCCCATGGTAGAGGGTTGTGATTATTAACATTTTTCGTTAGGCAATGTCTTATTATTTTTCCGGCAAGTGTGGAAAAGTATTATTAATAGTTTTCTATTCACCCAATAAAAACTATTTTCTTCATTAAATAAAGGGACAACATGGTGTCACTGAGGAGCAAAGAATAGCAAGTTTTTTGGATGAGTCAAAATGCACTGGAGAGAGGAAGTAGTAGTCCTAAAAGTGTGAACTACCCTGTCTTTCACAGTTGTGGAAACAGCTAATTGATAATTTAAACAAAGAATGTTAGATTCCCTTATGATGAACCTATGTGATGGACATGCTCCAGCTGTATACTACAGTGCCATGGTTGCTGACTCTATGAAAAATAAATGACACAATAAAAGACAACTGGCTTTCAACTTCCAATAATTTTAATTTTGTGGAATATAAATGTCTACATTCACAATAAGATAAGATATAAATTACCATGTAAATTTTTTTTACTACATGATGAAGACTTTTTTCACTTCATACATGTATATGTGTGGTAAATTCATGTCTGTGTGTGAGTGAAGGCACATATACCTGTGAAAGACACAGGAGGACATTGGATATTATACTTTCTTACTCTCCACATTATTCCCTTGAGACAGGAGATGTTCCGATGATCAGGAAGACCCATTCATCCTGCTGTATTAATTTCCCATAGTACTGGAGGTACAGCCACATATAGCCATGTCTGGATTTCTATATAATTGATGACATTTAAATTAAGGTCCTCTTGTCACAGTAAGTAGTTTTACCCAAAGAGCTATGTCTCCAACACCTTAATCCCCCATCCTTATATTCTTTTTTTCAATTCATCTTTTATCTAGAATTGAATTTTTTTCTTGATAGGGTAATTATATGGTTGAATGAAAATCAGTTTACCCTCCAACTTCATATAATTTTAATGGATAAGTACAATAATACGATAACATGCTATTTTCTAGAGGTAAGTAAGCACAAAGATGTAAAGAAAACCAAAGGAATAATACAGATTCACTAGAGTTTGGGAAAGAGAGCAGAATAGACTATTACAGTCCCTTTGATGGTAGAATCCCACCTTTGCCTTTTCCTGTAGCATTCCTTGGGAAGACTGACAAGCATAGGTCAAGAGAAGCTGGCCTCTGTCTCCTCAACACCCACCAACATCAACAGTGACTTCCTCTGACGAATGGCAAAGGATGCACTAAGTGCAGCTGTACTGTGGGCTATCTGGGCACTCACTTCAGGTGGCTTCTGAAGAATTTCCTTTCTCTTTAATATTATTTCTGAAAGACAATGAGGATAAGTATTACTTCAGTGGGCAAAGTGTCAAGCAGAATGCCTCTTTGTTCACTTTTCTGCCTGATTATTTGAAATGAGATGATAATTTCCTGAGTTTATGAACAATAGCTCTTGATATTCCTGGAGGCTAAGGACAAGAAAGAAAATATTAGAAGACTGAGCATTAGTGATCTCAAAATATATGTATTTCAGAATTGTGTATACTTGCATATTTGTGGTGTGTTCATAAATGTGTGGTGTATATATGTGTTTATATGTGTGTGTGAACATGCATATATTAGTTAGCCATAAAATATCATCCTCTGATCTTCACCTTATTTCATAAGACAGGGTCTCTAACAGAACCTGGAGCTTATTGATTAGGCTAGGGTATCAATGAACTCTAGTATAAAATTGTTGGGGTTACAGATGTGTACCACTGTTCATAGCTGTTCACATGTGTGGCAGGTGTTTTACCTCGTGAAACATCTCCTCAGCTCCTAATTTGAATGCTAAACATTCACGTATAATGCAGAAGAACTCACTTTGTATAGTACTTTCCAAGAACCCTTGGAAAATATTGACCTTAGATAGAAATGAATTAATCTCTTCCACCAACTCAACGGCTTTTTCATAAGTCTCATGAACAAAATATCTGCAAGCAGTGACAATAGAAGCAATGCATAAAAAAAACAGCTTGGATTTCTCATTTGCTTTGTTTGAATTGGTAAATACAGCAGCTGGAGCTGGGTGGGAAAGTATCACCAAACTGGTGTCAATGTAACACTAGAAGGGAGAGTGTTGTTGTCACTTAATATTTAGGTTTGCTTTCTCCAATGCTTTTGCTATTTATACTGTTTGTAGATTCATCATAAACTTTACGTGTTCTACAAGATACTAGAGAGAACCAAGAATTCAGTTTCATTAGTGTTGGGGACTGCGGACCACCAGACCCCTAATTTCTTATAAACAACTTGTTTTCCTCTGCTCAGAGACCCTGATGGTAGGGGAATGGGTTCTGGTGAGTCTGTAGCTGAAAGACCCTGAGAACTGGGGTGTGCCCAGAGTGCTATATAAGCTGCCCCTAAGCACAATAAAGTGGGCATTCTTGGCATTCTTTCTCAAGGATGTCCCCTTGGCCACGTCTGTCTGTCTGTCTGTCTGTGTGTTTTTAAATTTTCATTCTGGTTCCCGTAGAACATAGCCAGTATAGTGCGGAACAAAACTGGTATAGTTTTACACATAAGTTTGTTCATCACAACATCAAGGCTGATGAGGTTGAGTGTTCTTGTCATGGACCCATTTACCAGAGCAATTCACATTATATTTTGGTGTGCTTTTATATTGTGTTACTCAGCTTTCTGTTACTATAAAAAGAATGGCTACATCAGCTAGCTTAACAGTAAGAAAATTTCATTTTGAGTCCCAGCTTTGGAGGACTCAGTCTGTCATTGGTCTCTGTGTCTTTTCAGCATGTGTAAGGTACTACTCATAACCAAAGAATGTAACAGAGGAAAAGTTTCAACTCGTAGCAGTTGATCAACAGTGATAGACAGGGAGAATCAGTGTCCCAGGACCACCTTCATAGACACATCAATAATGACCACAAAACCTTCTACTTAACTCATGTTTTAGAATTGTCAGCACCTCCCTGACAGTGGCAAGGGATGGAAACCAGGCCCTTAGCCTGTGGTCCTTTGGGGGACAGGTCCATTTCACATCACTTGAGAATTAGTTGCAGTGTCAGGTAGAAGATAATACTATGTTCAAGGACGTAAATCACCATGAAGTTTTAATGTACACATTTGCTTAGTACTTGTAGGAAGAATGTATGTGTCAGAACTCAGGAGCATGAAATGAAAAAGGCACACACCACCATCCCTACAGATTTTCCATATGGAATATTTAAGATTTGGGTCCACAGATGTGGCCTCTCTTTTATTAAAGATTAAGAAATTAAGTATTTCCACTAAATAAATCCATTAAATAAAAAATGTACAATGTATTTTTATACTAAATTTATAGAGAAAAGCTGTAGATTACAATATTAATTAAAGTGACTGATTCTAAATTTTGTACTTTGTAGAATCTGAATGGAAAATAATAGTTTTTAATGATGAATACTTTTCATTCAAATACTCCAACAAATACACCTGAAGTACATTAAGCTGAATTTTTGTTAAAGTTCAGCTTTGCTTGGCTTCACTATTTCAGCTCTGGAGTATTATTGATCAGCATGGTCAACACAGCACACTGAGATGCCTAGATATTAGGACCATGATATGTTTTAGCTATGATCTGCTCCTATGGGTTCAAGAATTGTAGATTTGGTCCTGATTATGGCACAGAGAGAGATGGTGTAATTTTGAGAGTTGAGGAATTATGAGGATGTTTTAACTTATTGAGGGCACAGTCAGTGGTACTCTCATGAATCCTACTACAATGGCACCCTCAGTTTTCATGAAAGTTCACCTGTTTGCATATAATAAAAACAGCACCTGCCTTTGAACATGCGATAAGATATTGTATAATGATGAGAGTCTGACTCCTGAATAGGTCTTTGACTTTCTACCTACTGATGTCATTCCTTGCTCTTACATGCTTTCCTCACTCCCCTCACAACAATGCAAGAGGACTTGAGGTGACCCAGCCTAGGTAGTCTCTCAGCGGGTCCAGTCATATTCTGTGCAGGCATTCAGCCTCATAAAATGTGAGATAAATAAACTTATGTTCCTTAATAAGCTGTCTATTTACTGTCATTTCAGAACAGCTTTTGGAAGTGGCACAATTCAGACCACAGGAAAACACAGACACTCATGCTATCCTTTTTATTTCTAATGTATGTTGTGAGCATTTTCAATATTTGACTGGTACTTATTTGTATTTTGTTTTGCAGTCCATACAATTTGCCGCCTTTACATCTTTTCAGTTTTGGCTTTTGACTAGGATTCATCATGTTTATAAATTTATAAACATGTTTACATTTATTTAATGTAGTACCTTTCATAATTTATAGACTTCTACTGATAAGTCACTTAAAAATAGACTTCTTTACACACACCCAACTTTAAATCTCATTAAGTTAAATGGTATTTAGGAAAAATAAACATTAGGATTAGAGCTAATATTGCAATATTTAAATATGATATACAAATAACAAGAACAAAATATACACTTGCATGAGCCTCCAAATTGAAGTCCCATATTGGTTATATGAAATTTGATTCCTTAATTTCTACCTCAGAAAATAAAAGATGTATGTGCTCTACTCTGGATGAGATAATTTATTTTTACTTTTGTGTGTGTTTAGTTTAAGGAAAATATACAAATGCAGCTGATCCTATGAGTTAAAATGTCTGTAATGAAATACAAATAAAGCTTTATATATATTTTCCCAGAAAATTTATATATGCATGTCTGTTTTTTTTAATCAAATACATATCTCATACTACATTATTTATCACCGAAATGAAAACTATAATCAATATCAATTTCATATGCCTATTAGAACACTAAACTTTGTTTATTTCTTAAGTAAAAGAAAGTATATACTTTGGCTTATGTTTTCAGAGTGTTAGAATCCCTGATGGTGGGATGAAAGAACAGCTAAGAGCTCACATATTGATCCACAGCCATGGGGCAGAGGAATAACACTGAACATCAAACAAGTTTTTTTTTTCAAACCTCAAATCCTGTGGCATACCTGTACCAACACAGACATGCCTCCTAATCCTTCCTAAACATTTCCATCAACTGGTGACCAACTATTCAAATTTATGAGCAAATGGAAGTAATTCTCATTCAAAGTATCACATTCTACTTTGTGGCCCTCCCAGGCTCATGTCTATGTCATGATGCAAGATAAAATTAATCCCACTCCTCAAAAATCTCTGAGAATACTGAAGAGAATAATACAACTGAATGAAAGATGGAGCAACAGCCACAGTACTCTCAGTGTTTTATATTTTTTGTTCTTTTTATTCTTTTCTTCCCTTCTCTTTCTCTTCCATTACCCTTATTATATTCTCTTACCATTCTTTCTTTCTTCCTCTCTCTTTCTTTTGTATCTTTCTTTGTTTGTTTCTCCCTTTATTCTTCTCTCTTTACTGCTTTCTAATGTACATGTAGATGAACTATTCATATACACCTATGTGAGTATGTGGACATATGCTTGTGAGTCTATCCACATATGTACACATGTGTGTGGAAAGGCCAGAAGTTAATAGCAGATGTCTTCCCTATTTATTTACTTTTACTTTATTCAGGCTATCTCTCTCATTGAAGTTGGTACTAACAGATTATGTTAGAGCATCTCGCCACTGAGTTCATGAGATCCATCTGTCTTAACGCCTGAACTGGAGTAATAAATGTACACTGATATATCCAACTTTCTAAGTAGATGCTTGGGATCTGAATTTAGTTCTTCAGACTTTCTCAGCCTTTTCTTTATGGGCTTACCTAGCTCTGGAGACCTCCTTCATCTCTATCTCTTGCTCTCTTTGTGTGTTATTTTTGAATAAAAAAGAAAAGAATGAAAAGGAGCCTGTTTTAAAACCTCCATTGCATACCTAACATAAGATTTCCTTTGAGTCAGTTACCAAATATTTTGCTTCCACAATGAAGGAAAACAAGTAGTTCTGGTTCTCTCTGTAACCCCGATCTATAAAAATGGTGATACAAACTTCTTTACGTCTTAATAATTGCTGTGGTGAATTAACAAGCTGCTAATGTTTTGATTTATAATAGGCAGCCCCCTCGGTTTGCCTGGTGCTGGGAATGATTGAGCTGTCTCCCTAGTGCCCAGAAGTAAGTAACTGACTGTTTATCCATTCTCTTGATTAGAAGGCTGCCCTCCAGCCAGATAAAAGAATTTCCATAGTAAATGTGAGACTCCCATGTTATGTTTTACTTTCTAGATTTAGTACCAAACATTAAAAAGAATTGGAGATTGATTTTTGTTCAAGGACCAGTGCCAGATAAAACAAGGAATAAGCGAGTAGACAGCCTGGTAGATTCATATTCCTTTAAAACGAGGCAAAGAATTGAGATTTTCTAGAAGTATAACTAGGTTACTCCGTGTGTGTGTTAGTATGTGTGTATGTGTGTGTGTGTGTGCTTGTGTGAGAGACAGACAGACAAACAGAAAAATATACAGAATATGATATGATAGCTTTTATGTGATGGTGTGTGTGTGTGTGATGTAGTGAGTAGTACATATTTAATGTGAGGAATGGTGTAATGTTTTGTGAGTGATAGTATACATGAGGTATTTCATGTATGTATGTCTGGGTGTTGTATGTGAGATTAAGTGTGTAATATATATTTAATGTATGTGATTATTGTATGTATTATACATGAGACTTTGTGTGTTTTGAGTATATTAAATGTTTTGTGGTGTGTTTTTTATGTTTGTGAGGGTGTTTGTGCTACTGGATAATTGTGTGTGTACATGAACACATTCCTATGCAAACTTTTCACATTCTGGAAGATTGTTTACTTAATTTTCTCTGATATTCTGCTGGTAGATGCTATTGTCAGGGATCAAAATTAAATGCAACTTACTCATTTCTTAAGGTACACACAGGTAAAAATCTTCCATTTGATTTCTTTCTTTCTTAGGCCCAGTTCTATAGCAATATTATAATGACCAAAACAAATAAACACACAAACAATTGCACATAAGTATAATCTTAAGGAGATATCCATATATAAATACATATCTATATAAAGTATATCACTTATAGGCATCTATACATTATTTTCTATTTTCCTCTACCCCCTTCCCATCTTATGGATAGGTTTTTATATATTGCTTCATTGACACCACATCATGAGTCAGTTTCTTCTAACCCATCTCCTTTCTTCTTGTGGATGAGCTTTTGCGACTTGAAGCAAAACTGCTATGCTTTCTGCACTTCTGATGGATTGGCCAATAATGGGGGCAATTGATGTAGCTGTCTTCTGCCTTTCTCTGAGCAATATATATGCTAAGTCAAAAGTATCTACTCTTCAGAATCCTGAATCCAAAGGTATACCCAGTAGCTGCTACAAATTAAAGTGCTTGTCTGGTATGGGAAAATGGTCTATATTCTGTCAATTATAATTTAAATAAATGCTGATTGGCCAGTAGCCAGGCAGGAAGTATAGGCGGGACAACCAGACAGGAAGTAGAGGCAGGTCAATGAGAACAGGAGAATTCTGGGAAGAAGGAAACTTGGTCTGCAATCCTGACCCAGCCACAGAAGAAGCAAGATGTGACTGCCTCACCAAATAAGGTACTGAGCCCCACATGGCTAGCATAGACAAGAATAATGAGCTAATATAAGTTATAAGAGTTAATAAGAAGCTTGAGCTAATAGGCCAATCAGTTTATAATGAATGTAGAACTCTGTGTGATTTCTCTGGGACTTAATGACTGCGGACCAGGTAGGACAGAAAACTCCAACAACACCTGTCCAAGTGCCTAAAATCAATAGATAAATAAATAATAACATTTCAATTGCTGAGTCTATGAATCATATACAAAGAAGGAAAGAATGGACAGTGAAATACCAAAGAATGGGAGATAGTATCAATGAGAACTGATAAGTTCCCTTTCATCTGTTTTCTTAGCCAGTAGACTATTTTTATATGTGGCATTTAGAACTATTACAGTAAAATGCTTGAATTATATGCTTTATCCTATATTCAAAATGAAAACTAGAAGAAAAGGAAATATTCACTTTAGTGATGTACATTTGATGCTTTTGTTTTTAACTCAATCTTATAGAAACTCATCTTCTTTAAAAGCAAGGGAATTTGATTTCTACAATTCCTCTCCTATTTAAAGGGATCCATCTCTAAATCTCTAAAAATATTTTTTCACATATTCATCATGTTTTGGAATTCAGGCACAAATGACTTCATGGGTTATTAAGAATATTGAAAACATGTTGTCACTAGATATTTGTCTATATTCTACACATGAGGAAAATCATTAAAATGGGCATCTGTACTTTCTACAGAGGCATTAAATGAAGTCTATATTTCTTTATTCATGCATTTGTTCATCCCATGGGAGACAACAACCACTGCTGTTAAATAGGAAATTCTTCTTTCCTAAAAACCCTAAATTTTCAGTTTTTCTCATGAATTAGTTACAGAATCAGACTCATTCCTCAGTATTTATGGTAAGTTTCTTCTGAATGTTCTTCATTGCCTGAATTCCCTATGCCTACTCAATAATGTATTTGCAGTCCTGTTGGGTAGCAGCCTATACAAAATTCTTACTAGAGATCTAAGAAGAGTTTCTGTAGATCCAGAAATACTCCACACTCAGGAAGACATATTTTCTCTCAGAAAAAAAAATGCCTGTATTTCAGTGTATAATTCTTTTTAGAATTCTTTTTCTTTAACATATTAAAAGGTAATTCAATTTCTTGTGTAAGTACTTTTTATTTTTTGTTTCTCTAATAGAATGTTGTAGGGTTTAACATACTTGGATGTGTAGAATGTTATGTGAAGGTGTGATATGTGCTCTTTCCATTATACTCTGTTCTAGTGAGTGATTTTGTCCTTTTGATTTTCTTTCATGGAAGTGTGATAAACTGTTTTCTGGGAAAGTGTGTCATACACATGGTTCAACAATAATAGGGCATTCTTCCAACTCATAAAAAGAAATCAGTTGAAACCAGTTAAGATCTGTTGATGAAGTCAAGCAAATTTACTGTGGACAAATTAGAAAAGGATAATATTATTCAAAAGATGAAAAGAGTATCTTCTTAAGCTCCTCATAGCTTTCCTTACCATAATATAGTACCTTATAATGAATGGGTTGAGTCAGCCCACTTTGATTTCTAAAGTTATCTGTCATATATCATATAAGAATTACCTTGTACCTGATTTCTATGCCTAAAATGAATGTTTAGCAAGTATAAAATTTAGGAGATGGCATATGACAGAAGAAGTGGGAGATGGGAGAAAGTAAAATGGATGGAAATATACTTCTGGAAAACTTTCATCTTGTCTTACAGAACCAAAAAATGGTTATTCATTTGAAAATCAAATCGCGAAACAAACATTAAAATAAAGTAGAAGAGGAGAAGTAGGGTGACTGTAGAATTAGAAAGCTGCCTTGCCTGAATTCAAACTATGTCATGGAATTCATAAAATGAAGGGATTTTCGTCTGGCCTGGCTGTGTGTTGAACTAAATAATTAATGACAGATTGCCAATCATCATCCGAATATGTTAACAAAGTCAAACTCGGAAAACCATTTTGAGATTTTATTCCAAAAAAAGAAATGGGTGGGTGATTAAATCTGATATGGCTCTGATGATGAAGAGTTTAGATTGTTATAATGATACCACGTCTAGGAGGGGACTGGGCAGGGAAGTGAGAAGATGTTCACAGATTGGGATCTAACCACTGTCACCTGCTTTTACACAAACATGCAGAAGCAGGTTCCTAGGTGCTTGTGTGATGCATAAATTAAGGAAGAAACTAGTAAACAGCTAAAGAAAGTTTGCTTTTTTGTAGCATATCTGTGTGGATATTGGGATAATTTTGTAGTGCTGAATGCTAAGTTCAATAATGATAATATAATTAGATATTCAATTGATTGGGTGAGTATCTGTTAAACTTTCTGTAATCTTTTTCCCATTTTTATAGCCAAGTCTAAATAAATTTAAGGTTTTTCTTTCAGATATGAGACAATTACCTTAGTGTAAATCTTTGCCTATGTGATTCTTAGGGAAAGAAGTTTGAAATAATTCTGTAGTGGGTAATATTGTACAAAAGAAGTTGACAGAATGAATAATTCAACTAAAATTCCACAATCAGTATCTAAGGGTGATTGCTGTTACTGCTTTGTTACTAATTCTATAAAGAAAAAAAAAACACTAATGTTTGCTCCTTGACATGTATTGTTATGTATTGCTATCTTAGAAATATAAAGCTTCAGTTATTAAGAGTGTAAAAACTACAGAATAAGAACATATCATGTAAAAAAAATAAACACAGTTCTGCAGTACTCACATAACAAACATTAAGTATAAAAGTTTCTTTAAAATGTGCTCTTTGGTATTCTTACCAAAGTCCCTGAATGCTTCATCATGAAAATTTCATCATGACTTCTTTTAAACAAACAAGACAATAAGGCAGCTAATGGAGATGCCAGTAATGTAATTGGGTAAGCAAAAACAGAATCACCAGTGTCTCAATGCCTTTTCTTTGACCATCCATAGTTTTCTCACACACACCTTCTAGCATGAACTATTGGTTTTCCAAAGGCAAGCCAGATTTGGTAAGCTGGTGACCCATTTACTTTTATATGTGGCTATATAATTCCCCATAGGACTGTTATGTTTAACTGTTATTGCAGATTGCATTTTACAGTTGCCCCAGGCTGTGTTAAAGATGGTGTTCTGTTCTTTCACTTGGACGTGTTCTCTGAGATGTTATTTTACTGACTCACAAGTGCCTCGCAAGCTGGGAGTTTTACTATCCACATCACCAGTACACTACATTTCTTATCAGACTTCATCAGGTTCAAGTTCTGGCCTGAGAAACTGGCAAAAGAAATACCTATTAAACAGCTATATTTTTGTAACCTTGAGGTCTGTTTTATCATACGAATACCGTCTTTCCTTAATATTTGACACATTACTATAGATTTATGAAAAACAGTTTGGTCATTGTTAAAATGTAAAGGAAACACACTTTATTTTATAAGAATAGACCAGAAAGAAAGAAAACTGAGGAAGTAAACTAAATACATTTATATATCTTATTACAAACTCATCACAGAATGCATCATTAATACACACAAACTTGGAGTTTCAAAACTTTTGATAACTTGATAGGGGATTTAAACATACTTTTGACTTTGGTTAATAAATAACAAAACTAAGAGATTAGGTAGGATCAAATTCACTATCTGTGCTTTAAGGTTATATAGAAATAAAAAGGAAAAATAGTTGTCGTGAAACTAAAAAATTTGTAATTTGTCAAGTTCAATAAAAAGTACAGTTTTGTTTTAGTCAACATCAGAAATCATAATCTGAAGATTCAGAAATTTTGGCACAGTTGTATATATTTATTGTTCACTTGTCATAGAAGCACAATGGTATGTATATTTACAAAGCTTTGAATAATGGACAAAATTTTAATGCAAACTTTGTCCTTTCAATTGTGTTGGTTATTCTATGAATTTTTTTTAGTTTTTATTTATTTTATTGAGTTATGCATTTTTCTTTGCTCCCCTCCTTTTCTCTCCCCCTCCCTTATACCTTCTCCCTTGGTCCCCATGCTCCCAATTTACTCAGGAGATCTTGTCTTTTTCTATTTTCCATGTAGATTAGATCTATGCATGTCTCTCTTAGGGTCTTCATTGTTCTCTAGGTTCTCTGGTATTGTGATTTAGGCTGGTTTTCTCTGCTTTATTTTTAAAAAACCACGTATGAGTGGGTACAAAATATATCTTTCTGTGTCTGGGTTACCTCACTTGATTTGATGTTTTCTAGCTCCATCTATTTGCCTGAAAAATTCAAGATGTCATTATTTTTAATGTGTAGTTATTAAAATGTACACATTATTCTGATGTGTAGTACTCCATTGTTTAAATGTACCACATTTTCCTTATCCATTCTTTGATTGATGGGCATTTAGTTTGTTTCCAGGTTCTGGCTATGACAAACAATGCTGCCAATTTTGGTGCCAGTTGCTAGAAAGCAATCAGCAAAACTTACTGAAGCATTTCATTGGTCATTTCTTAATTTTTCCTAGTAGTAAATTATTCATTAATCTCGTCAGCTTTTCTTTTTTTCCTTTTAGATAAAGGTATGGTTGCAGTTCCTAGAACTAACTGACATGAACTAAAAATTAAACCATTTTAAAGTTATGCATTGTATGTGATAAGCATGTTTTCTGACTGTTTTGTGTATGATTATATTTGATTTAAGTTAAGAATAACTAAATAATACAGTGAATAATGATAACCACAGTCCTTCAAAACTGATTTATGTTTAAATACATTAGCTGTACCACATAAGACAATGTATTAAATGTAGGTATTGCTTCTGAAAAAAATATGTTTATTCAGATAATTCAGATAATTTTTATATTACCTACTATGGGAAAATATTGTTCAATACATTACAAAATGGTAATTATCTACACAGCTATTTTTTAAAAAATTAAATGTATACATTTTGAAATTTTATTTTTACACAGAAAAAAAACACTCTAAATGAGTGTTAAAATATTATTCTCATTCTAGTTCTCTGGATAAAGTTGACAAAATTAATATTTTGGATGCTTCACAATTACCATGTATAATTTTACTTAATGTAGAATAGAATATTCAGGCAAGACTCTAATGGAGAGGACATTCTTTGTGAATTATATAAGGCATTATTTAAACCTTAGACTTAAAGAAAAAAATATTAGTTGGTTCAACACATACACTTAATCTTTTTAGTAAAAACATTGTTGTGAGTAAATATATATTATTAACAACTAGACTATGAGAAGAGCTATAAAAAAAGGCATGGCTTGGGTCAGCAAAATTTTAATTCACTAATACAACTCATTTATTAATGTGAATAACACAACTACCATTATTTTACTGAATTCTTATGAAAAGTTGTGATGTTCAATGCACTCCTGTGTCCAACTTAACATTCTATAATCCAAATTGGAGAGAATTTAACCACTTGCTATAACTCATAAAACACATAGTATGTATAAATAGTATTTTCTGGAAAATCCTCAGATATGAATGTGTTACACCCTCATTGTTGATCTACTTGCCCTGACTATATTCATACATCATAATGGACTCCTGTAAAATGCTTTTTTTCTACTTGAATATTTTCATGAGTAGTCTATTTTGTCATTTCCATCAGGAAAAAGAAAATGGCATACTTCTAAGCAATCTTTGTGATTTATAGGACCATCATTTTCTGACTGTCAGAGTTAGTATTATCTTGACCTAATTGGACACATCAGTAATACTTTGTATCAAAAATAATATCTTTTCTATGTCTTTGTTCACTGGCCACAAATTGAGCCTGGGGAATTTAGTTACTCTAAGTAGTAAAATACACTACTTTAAAACACATGACACATTTGAGATTTCATGATTAATTATGCAATCTGGTTCCTTTTCTATGATCTCAGAGCGCTGGAACTAACCTCATGCAGCACTTTTGAATTTTTCACTTGCAGACCTTTAAACAGGAAAAATATTTTTATACATCATGTAGATACTTTTAAAGCAAGTCATCTGTATGTTTTACCTGAAATATTGTATAGTTAAAAAATTCTAAAAGTGGTTTTACTTAGGATAAAGAAGGATAGGGAAATATGTTAATTGTAATTACAGCATTTCCTATATTAATGAGTTAGTCATAAGCTTGTTGAGAATATTCTGTCAGATTAAACTATCAAATGGCTGCCAAATTTGATGCCAGATGAATATTTTGTTTTGTTTTAAAATATATGCTAAGCACTCGTGTCACATTTTTCAATACAACTTTGATTTAACTGTGCTTGCAAGAAAGACCCAACATGGTTTAGCTAGTTCACACCTTAATAGTCAACTCATGTTCACCATAGTATTTTTTATCTTTCCCTGACTCAATATATTATAGAAACCAAGAAAATCATGGAAACTATGTAGTTTCTGGCCTAGGAATGCACAGAACCATCAAGGTGTTCTAGTGCTTTGCTCTTATCAATGGGCTGACATCCTATTGCTATGGTCACTCCCATCCCTTCCACACAGTCAAACTCCACAGGGCCTTGGTTATTTGCTCAACTCTCAGACAGAACCACATTCTTGAAAGTGGCAGATTCATGAGTGTAAGTGATGATCACAAACACAATTTGTTTACAGTGCACTCAGTTTCTTTAGTTCCTCCTTCTGCCCCTTTATTGTTGCTTTCTGCAACCGCCGCTCCTTTAGATCACATGTGTTCTAGTCCTTGTTTCAATCACTCCATTGAAGAACTTCAAAGAAGGGTTACATTTAGTTTGTTCCTGAAACTCATTACATATCTCAAACTGGCTTCAGACTCACGATTCCCTGTCTGTCTTCTCCTGAATCTCTGGTGACTAACTTGTTTCACCCACCACTATGGCTTTAACATCTTAAAATTTAAAAGTTATATGTGATTATCTTTAGTTATGTCTATGTGTCTTTCACTGTGCAAGTTCATGTGAACCAAGTGTTTGGTGTTAATGATAGCAGACAGAATGGGTGCTGGATGCCCTAGAACTGGAGTTATGGGTGGTTGGAAGCCACAAAACATGGGCATGGTAGTTTGACAACAAGAGTAAAAAACACTTGTAATCACTAAAGCAATTGAGTATACCTTCCAAACACATTCTTGCTTTTAATTAAAAAACAAATCAATATTATCTTAAGTTTACTTCTTTCTCTCCCCAAAATAATATGTTTTACTATGGCTTCTACAGCTTAACTTTGATTTTCTAGTCATATTTAAAATTATTGTAAATGATCCAATTATTTATTTGTTATATATTTATATTATTATATGTTCATTATTTTAATACATTTATTCAGTTTGGTCATAAATTTCTTCCAAGGAATCTTCCAAGTAATTTTATAATGCTACTCTCTTCATTGCTTGAATTTTGATTCTTGGCCAATCTTCTTTAATTTACAGCATTAATGTACATAAAAACTCCATAATTTCTTAAAATCTTTCACTTAGTTCATGTATGAGTTGAGTTTACACTGTCAGTGCATATCACCAGAAAGGATACCCAGCTCTTCATCTGCCCATGGTGAAAGAGCTGGATTTGGATAGTGAGCTAGGACAGCATCTGAATCATGCCAAATACTCCAGAGATGCCAGAACCACAAGAATGAGTTTAAGAACTCATAGTAAAGTAAGAGGCAATAAAGAGAAAGCTTATATTACACTGCCAAAAATGTACCCATATAATGCATAAACATGAGAGTTTAGAACCCATCAGACCATAGTTTTGCTCTGGCAAGACTAGCTCTCAGAACAGATTACCATTCTGTATTATTTTTCTTGTATCTGAGATAGTAAATCAGATGACTGGAAACCCCAACATAGCACCTTGTTTAATTTCGTCTCTTAGTTTATGAAGATTCCTTTCAAGTAGTTTAACTGGCATTTGAATGCTGCAGGAGAGTAATAGTTATTTTCTATACTCATGCTTCAGATGAAGTACTTAACAAAATGCAAAGATGGTGCATTTTATAACGGGTATTTCTTCCATCTCAGTTGTGTGGATCCTAACGAATAAGCAGATTTATTCATATTTTTCCTTTATAATTCAGCACTTTCATCATTAATCTTCCTTCCACTGTTTACAAATCACTGGTTAGTTAGTTCATAAACGAAGGATTTCCTTTTCAGAATAAACTAAATGAATACTTGCTTTCTGAGGATCACTGCTCTCTGTCCTGCACTAGCAGTGCTAAGGGGCTTACTCCACGATCTGGTGCTGGAAAGTAAGTAGGCAAACTGTTGAGATGTTCTAGAGATGCCCTCCCTTCTTCTGCTTGATTATATCATCTGTTACTGGACCCAGAGCATTCTACACAATTTATTCAGCCCTAGTTTTTAATACTTCCTTTAAAAATCCTGCATTCAGCTGGGCGGTGGTGGTACACACCTTTAATCCCAGCATTCGGGAGGCAGAGGCAGGCAGATCTCTGCGAGTTTGAGACCAGCCTGGTCTACAAGAGCTAGTTCTAGGATAGGCTCAAAAGCTACAGAGAAACCCTATCTAGAAAAACAAAACAAAACAGAACAAAACAATCCTGCATTCAACCAAGTCCCCCTACCTG
>PVIU01014750.1:22858-50885 GCA_004026605.1 Ondatra zibethicus
AGAGAGAGAGAGAGAGAGAGAGAGAGAGAGAGAGAGAGAGAGAGAATAGAGAAAGAAAAGAAAAAAGATTGTCCTGTGCTTAAGTGATCATAATTTCATTCAGGAGAGACCTTTTGTAGGGCAATTGAACTATCTCCTTCTATCTAATGGCTGTATCTTCTTACCTTGTTCTTTCCAAGGATAAGCTCCAAGTGCTTGCTGCTTTCCTGGCAACTTAACTGAGTTACATACCCTTCTTTTCACTTCATGTTTTAATGGGTAACTTAGAATACTTCATTAACCTGTTCTGAAGTTATTTGGCTGCCAGTCTGTCATTTTAAGTTTTATTTAATTTTATTGGCTAGAACACAATGATCAACCACTGACCTGTTTTCTTCGATTGTCCTGCAATGGTGTAAGGGTGATATTTGTGTATATAGCTTCATAGTTGGACTTTCAGAGCACTGACACCAGATATTCTCAGTTTGTTCTCTGGGGGAATTTGATTTGCATCTATGTTTTTAGCTATCTGTGATAACTTGTTAAATATTAAAAAGATATTTTGCTTCTATTGGAACATTTGTATTTAATTATATTTCTGTAAAAACCTTCAGTCAAAAATAAAACATTGGAAGTAAAAAAAAAAAAAGAACTCACCCTGGAACATGTGGAATCTGGTAAGCTGGGGAACTGTCTATACTGGTGCTCAATGTGTCTGCTTGATGATCTCAACATTTTCTAGTTCCATACAG
The DNA here is from genome assembly GCA_004026605.1 of Ondatra zibethicus. Taxonomy (NCBI): domain Eukaryota; kingdom Metazoa; phylum Chordata; class Mammalia; order Rodentia; family Cricetidae; genus Ondatra; species Ondatra zibethicus. The sequence continues at coordinate 23,590 of PVIU01014750.1, forward strand.
TAGTCACTTAGCACATGACCTCTGACTATGACTGAACGGTACCAGGCAGGAGAGTGTGGACATGCTAGCTGAGCCAGGAAAGGCCATTATATAAAATGTAAAATAAGTGTGCAGTTTATTTCAAATGACAGCAGACAACTTACTCGTCAACATATCCATAGCAGAACCAATGCAGCGAATTTTAAAGTTTTATTCTATAAATGGAACTTACCTGGGAATATATTAAAAGTTGATGCCCCTCTTGTTCCTTATTATTTAGAGGTTTTTATTTCATCTTTGTTCATACAGAAACAATTTAGAATTGACCAACAAAATTTCTTATACTCTACGTAAGCATATTACCTCCTTAAACAAAAGAACAGGATCAAACATTTTCCATGTATCATGCTGTGTTTTTTAACCATGAGCATGGTATATGCATATCTCTGTAAATTAAGCCCTCATCAACATATACTCATTTAAAATTTTACACGTCTTGTGTAATTCAAAAAAAATGTTAGATTTTGCCATGACTACATTCTAAAGCTCTGGTAAATGTGAAATGTTTTTAATTACGTATTTACAGAATACAGAACTATTTCATGCTATTACTAGGTTCAGTTTCTAGTCAAAAATTGATATAAAATCACATTATTTTGTTTTATATTGTGACTTTCTTACTTATTTTATGATGTCTACTAAAATTTTGAATAATTTGTTCAATAACTTTCTTATCCCATAAAATAATAGAATTCAAAAACAGAATTTAATTTAGGACATAATGCCCCATTTCTACTACCAAATACTTATACAAATAGCTATGTCTTCAGTAGAATTTGTATTTTAAGTACCTTTTAATCTTTTAAACATAATTAAAATAACATTGACATATTCAGTCATTTTATTTTCTTACATATGGAATACCACTTTTTAAAAAATGGAATAATTAAGTACATACCATAGCTTCAGGCTGTCAACAAAGTGAAGTCTTGGAAATTTATCTTAGATACTTCAGAATCATTAGTTATGAAGCAGTATTCACAGGGCCTGCATGGGTACGTGCCAGATACAGTCCTAGAAATGAAAGAAGTGGGCACGTGACCCCACTACTAATCCAGAAGCAATCTCCAATTGACAAGCTCCTGCAAATGAAAATTAGTTTTCACAACAGAAGTATCGTAATTTGGATAAATGATCACAAAAATCTTTCTTTTTGTATTTATTTTCATCCCAGCAGTATCAACGACATTTCCCAGTACTGATCACTTAATTCCTTAACTTAAAGCAAAGTGTTTGAAGAAATATAGTGTTGATGACTATTTTGAAACATGTTTGTAGTCATCAAAAACTAGTTCTATGCACTACAGAAGTCTATAAAAGAAGATATTTATATATATATTCAAAAAGTAGAGTTTGAGAAGTTATTTTTTATCTTATTTTATAGATGCTAACATGTGTGTGCCATGCTTTCTGCCATGATTTTGACTTCAGATTAACCCCTTTGATGGTGAAGTATTTCACTCTTAATTTCAAGATTTAATATTTTGTAATCATGGCTTTATTCTCAAATTTCTTTCCTGGAAATTAGAAAAATATTAATTATAACGTTAATTGTCTATGCAATACGAGTATCTGAATCAACTAAAACTAATATTTTATTTGGGATTCCATATTGTTACATATAAATATAAATTACATATGAATAGCTTTTTTAAGGCAATTCAGGTGTTGAAGTGATTCTTAGATTTGAGCCATGTAACACATACTTCTAGAGGCTCAAAATGTGAAATGTACTAGATACCTCTATGTTGAAAGAATTATCATTGTTTAAATATCCATACTTACTAATGGAATAGCTACAGTAAAATTTGTAAACTCTAAAACTCAAATGCAGAGTAAAAAATAAAAATAAATTTGTAAACTCTGCCCAAATTCCAATATCATTCTTTATTCAAGTAAGAAAAACATATCCTTAAATCTGTTTGCTACACAAGACATTGATGAGGTTAATGCAGTTCTGAAGATAAAACAACAAATTAACAAAGTTGCATAATCAAAGTTCTTATATTACAATGATGTTTCAAAACTACAGTTAGCAAAACCATGTGGTATAAATATGAAAACATATTTAAAAAATAAGCCAGATAATTACCTTAGCACAAAATCAGAACTATAAGCTCAAAGCATTTTGACAATGACACACATACACACACACACACGTCAATAAAAGAAGGAAATGACATCATTAAAAAACACTCTGGAAAATTGCTTTCTACATGATAAGATGTGATGCTTGCCTCTTACATTATACCATGCACAGTTAGAAAATCTAACAACTGAAAACTAAAGTACTAGAAAATATAATTAGAAATCTCTTTGCATGTACTTTTACAAAGATTTATTCATTACTACACAAAAATCTATTCTTTAAAATAAATGTATAGAAAAATGACTAAATCAAACCAAAAGTGTTACTCAGCACAGGAAACAATCAACATAAAAGAAACCAAGAACTAGATCATGAAAAACATTTGCAAACCATTTATCAGATGAATTGCTACCTTGGCTATGATATCAAATCATCAAATCTGAATGATAACTGCTGTGAAATAAAGTTCTTGTACTTTGTAAAGATTTGTCACTCATACTAGTTTAATAAAATACTGATTGGCCAGTAGTCAGGCAGGAAATATAGAGCAGAGACCAGACAAAGATAATACAGGAAAGAGGAATGGCAAAGACTCATTCACCAAGCAAATGTAGAGGAAGCAAGATGAGAATGCCTGACAGAGAGAAGATATCTAGCCACATGGCTAAACATAGACAAGGTTTATGGGTTAATATAAGTTGTACGAGCAAGATAATAATAAGCCTGATCTAATATACCAAACAGTTTATAATTAATAAAAACCTCTCTGTGTTTCTTGGGGACTGAACAGCTGCAGGACCAGGAAGGCCAGAAACATTCATATACAAATAGGATCCAAATCTTTGGTATTGAACAGTTGCAGAAGCATTCAGGACAGAAACTTCTGTCTACAGGTAACTTTCAAATGCTGAGGAAACACTAAGAAAAATAATTATTGACTGAGTACACTGAAGAAAAATAACTATTAACTGGATAGCATGACAGTGTCTTTGTTTTATTGTGAAACTTGCTTTCTGATGTCATCCTTGTTTCTGAAAATGAGTATATTCTGAAGTATGTCTGTCTCATTTCAAGTTTCAATTAAAAATTTATTCAAGAATACATGATAAAAAGTATGAAAGGTTTTATTTTTAAGAATGGCAGATGCTTACAGTGGAATAAACATCTTAAAGACATGTCATAGCTAAACTTTGTGGGAACTAAACAGAAGCATGCCTTTATTTTTCCTGTTCTTTTAGAAATAACTTTCATTTAATTAAAATATTATTACACATTTTCCATCCTTACATTTTTACCTGTACTCCCTCCCATACCTGTTCCCTCTCAAGTTTATGGGTCCTTTCTGTTTAATTATTATTGTTATATAAGAAGAAAAAATATAATAAAACAACCAGATAAGTCCATTTATTGTTGTTTATATGTATAAGCTGTTCAGACTGAACAACTGGTATTGGAGAACTATTTATGGGGATTTTCCTTGGAGAAGACTAATTATCCCTGTCTAAGCAGTCTTTATTACATTTTACTCTTTGTCTACACTTTTGAAACTCCTCCCTTCAATTTTGATGGGTCAACTCGTATTGTTATCATTCAGATCTTGTTGAAGTAGCCATATCATTGAGATTTCATGACTTTAGCTTCTTTGTCTGGTATACACAATCTTGCAACAGACTTCATTGTCCTTTGATATTGACAGAGATTTCTGTCCTGCCTGGTCCTACAGCCATTCAATCCCAAAGAAAGACACAGAGGTCTACATTAATCATAAATTGGTTGGCCTATTAACTCAGGCTTTTTATTAAACCTTACATCCTATATTAACCCATAATTTTTGTCCATGTCAGCCACATGACTTGGTACCTTTTATCAGCAAGCATTCTCATCTTACTTCCTCTGTGTCTGGGTTATGGCTGAAGACTGATCCTTTCCTCTTCTAAGAATTCCCTGTTCTTGTCACCCTGTCTATACTTCCTGCCTGGCTACTGGCCAATCAGTATTTTATTAAACCAATACAACTGACAAATCTTTACAGAATACAAGACCATTGTCCCACAGCACTTCCACCCCTTTTTCTTCAAAACAAAAACTCTGAATCTATTCTCCTTTCTTATGCATTTTTCTTGACAATTATCTTGACATTTTTCTCGACAATTATCAATAGCAACTTGTAAACAAAAACAAACATCCATAATTTATTTTGAGGGGTAATGTGGGCATAGTTTTACAGGCACTGGTAATCTTATGGAGGTTCTAAAGAAAATTCAGGATTATGGTCAAGTCCTGACTGTAATATTTTGTGAGGCTTGATCATCCCAACCAACAGTTTCAGGGCTGTTCTGGATGTAGAATTCAGACTTCTGGACTCTCTGTTCCTATTAAAGATTTCTCAGGTGGTCTTCCTTGATCAAACCTGATTGTTTTTAACCCAGAATGAATCCACAATCTTTCATTTCCAGTGGGAAAAAAAAAGCAAAACCTCTTCTCCAAAGTAACATATCTTTTGACTTCAATTTTAAAGTCAACGCATTTTCAAAATATATATGTTGGATTAATCAAGCAGCATTTATAATCAAATGTCTTTTTAGCAATTGTTACTCTTTCCTCAGCCATCAAATAACTCAAAGACAACACAATAGCATATAGTACCCAGATTCTCTGTGTATTTTCCATCTCTACATGGCTTTATTTTAAACTCTATTTCTTTTTTTTTTTCTTTTTAAATTTTGGTTTTTTGAGTCAGGGTTTCTCTGTGTATTTTTGGCTGTCCTTGAACGCACAGAGATTCACCTGCCTCTACCTCCGATTAAAGGTGTGTGCCACCACACCCAACTTCTCTCTCTCTCTCTCTCTCTCTCTCTGTGTCTGTCTCTCTTTTTAAGGCCTTTATCCTTTTTCTTTTCTCTCCCAAGCCTGCATACATTTTAAACTCAATATAAACCATTTAGAGGTTTTCTTCATCTTTGAATCAATATTTTTTGTATATCTCTTTTTCTGACCACATGAGTCTTTAATTTGCTAAGCTATTTGGCAAGGATTAAATCCATGGCTTTGATGGCTGAATCTACCCCATTCCTTAGCTTTCTGAGAGTCTAGTTTCATGGCAGAAGTACTGGAGGGAGCCATGTTTATTGCCAGAACTCAATGAAGTTTCAAGGTCCGTGCCACCACCAAGAAGCATGCTGGTGGCTATTCATAAACACTATATAAGTGTTTGTTTGTGGGTTCTCTTAAAACAGCTACAATTTTTTTGTAGCTAAAATTGAGACAGGAAGCCTCTATTAAATGAGATGCACCTGCCTCTAGAAAACAGAGTCTACTGGAGAAATTGCTGCTACCAAGAAGCCATATCTGTTCTTTTGTGTCTAGAATTACTTTCCAAATTATCTCATGTTTTAAATGGATTTAGCTGTCCACGTTGGTGCCATTTTGTTGACTGAGTTTATTGTCCTGCCCAGTCTCACAACTGTTCAGTCCCAAAGAAATGCACAGAGGTTTACATTAATCATAAACTGATTGGCCTATTAGCTCAGGCTTTTAGTAACTCTTACATCCTACATTAACCATAATTCTTGTCTCTGTCAGCCACGTGGCTTAGTACCTTTTTATCAGTAGGGCATTCTTATCTTGCTTCCTCTCCATCTGGATAATGACAACAGACTGACCCTTTCCTCTTCCCAGAATTTTCCTGTTCTGGTCTCCCTGCCTATACTTCTTGCCTGGCTACTAGCCAATCAGAATTTTATTAAACCAATACAACTGATAAATATTTATGAGGTACAAGACCATTGTTTCAAGCACTCTGGCTCTTACATTCTTTCTGTCTCTTGTTTTCAGTTATTTAAAGAGCTTAGGAGTATAGTTTCTGTTGTAGATATAGCAATTAAGTCTGGGTACCACACCAAGTTCATAAATAAATAAAAAGTACAGAGTATAAACATGGCTTCAACATAAATTTCAAAATAATTTTAAGCAAATTGTGAACATTTTAATGTTCAAAATAAATGATGATTTTCATGTGTAAGCTCACATTATAAGTTTCAGATGTCAGCAATAATTCATTTTATTTCAATTTTGAGCTGACAATATTAAATCATTTTTTCCTGTTCTTGTGTTAATCCACTCCCATAAACTTTGCCTGATTTTCTTATAAATTAAAAATTATCTAGAAGCTTCCCATGGTAAATGCACTATTTTTAAACTAATTTTCTCCATGCCATCTTCTCCAGCCTCAACATCATGTTCTCCCTGCCTCAACCTCTCCAGGTATGAAAGTGTAGTATGTAGTTGATGCTTGACTCCAAATGCACAACACATCTGTCATTAAATTTTTTGTCCCATGTATGTGAATCTGAGTATATAAAAAAAAGAAAACACAAATGAGTAAGACTCATTCAGACATTCAGACTTAGCGCTTACATGACTTAAATTAAATAACATACATGAAAATAATTGAGATAGAGAGAGAACACTGCACAACAGCAACTCTTTCCAGCTGAATAATTTAATCAAAGAATAATATATCATTAAAAACTGTGAAAACAGTGATGAGGACAAAGCGTGTGTCTTTTTTTTTTTTTTCATTGAAATACTGCCTGGCCCATTAGCTCTAGCCTCTTATTGGCTAACTCTCACACATTTGTTTAACCCATTTCTAATAATCTGTGTGTTGCCACTAGTCGTGGCTTACCCGGAAAGATTCAGCATCTCTGACCTGGCAGGCTTCATGGCAGGCAGCTCTCCCTGGCTCTGTCCTTTTCCCAGCATTCTCTTCTCTTTATCCTGTCTATCTAAGTCCTGCCCTATCAGAAGGCCAAGGCAGATTCTTTATTAACCAATAAAAGCAACCCAATACAGAAGGACCCTCCTACACCATTTCCCCTTTTTCTGTTTAAAGAAAAAAAGAAAGGCTTTCATTTTAACATATTAAAATTACATATAACAAAACAGTTATCAAGCAAGAATTACAGTTACCACCTATTTTATCTTTTATCATGACAAAGGAAAACTATAACTATCCATTCTTCAACTCCATCAAAGACTCCAGAAGGATAAAATATTACCTAAGTAAACAAGAAATAAGCAACTTCCAAACTCTAGAAATGACAGAGACATCTCGCTACCTGTACAGTCACCCAAAGTTCCTTTGTACCGTTGGGGCATCCATCTTCAGCCTATAGGCCCATAGTATCCAGCAGACTTTTCTATGAAGCAGGAAAATTCAAAGACAGTTCAGTCACTTTTTTCTGTGTTTTGCAGAACGTCTCGTAGACTCTTTCATGAAGCAGGAACTCTGAAGGATCATCTCACCTTTAGGCAAGTTTAGTAGTCTTCTCTCTGTGGGTTCTTTGTGTCCAGTTTATGCAACAGTCCAGGCAAGAGCAGTTTCTTGCCCAATTCCATAAGGAGCCTCTTCGATGCCCATCTTCCTCTTGAAGTAGCTGGTACTGTCAGGAGCAAGCATGTGTCCTTTAACTGGGTTGATAACTCAACAGAGAAAGAGTTGAGAGAGTAAATTCAAGGTCTTAATTTTTGGTTCTGATTATATTGTTTTATTTTATTCCATCTCTTTGTGTGGACACCTTGTAATCTCAGACTTTAGAAGGGAAAATCCATGTGTGCTCTACTCTGATGGAATCCTGGATCCATTCCTCACATGTATAAATTTAGTTCATAGTGCTTCATAAATGGTTGTTTTAGTTTGAAATAGAATTATTTTTAGGGTAAAAATGTAAGGCAACTTCAGTGTGTTTCCTATTAAACACTTAAGTCACTTGAGAAAAGTCATGGAAACATTCCTAAACTTCTTTTTGCTATCTCTGTGACCTTCTCTTCTTTGATCTAGAATGGAAATTTGGCAAAGTATTCAATGAATACTCAGATACCAAGCAAAACAGCTATGTTACCACAAATGTTCCCTCTTTGTAAAAAAAAATATATTTTTTCACCTGTGATATGATGATGATGGTATTTATTTTAATCTCTATCAGTGACAGAAATGTTTGTTTTTCAAAATTTAGGGTTTACTGTTCACTTCAACTTCATTTCACAAATTGTTGGGATTCTTGAATACTATCACCAGTCTTATCATAATTTAGATTAAAAATAGGGATGCAAGTTTTACAGCATACTCTTCCAAGAGCTGAAATTTCTTTGTCCAGCAACAAAAAAGGATTTTTGCTTTAGAAACTGGATCATATAAGAGGTCCCACATTTATTATAAAAGGAGTTTCTAGGAAATGACAAAGCATTTCAGAAAAGCTTTAATTGTATAGATTTTAAGACTTATAAGTTAAAGAAAAGGCTTGTGATTATTTTAAAAGATTATTACCATGTCTGACTTAGACATTTTCACAAAATATATGTTCTGTATCACAGAAGCATGTACATTTATATGCACAGTCACAATTTAATAATAAAGATGGTGGAAATATATTGAATTTGGCATTGAGAATCAAGTAATTGACAGCATTTCTGTAAAAACAAAAGAAATAAAATGCTGTCATATAGTAATATCAAACACAACTACAAAATAACATAGATGCTTACAAATTTTACTCTGTTATAGATTATAGTGTCAAAGACAAATTAATCATATGCCAAGAATTTTAAAGTAAAGAAGTTATGAAGGTATTCAAATAGTTTCCTGGGTAGTGCTTAAGCCTGGATTGCGTGGATCCCCCAAAGACAACCACAGAGACAGAATCCTTAAATAGAAGCAAAGAGCCTTTATTCAGTCTCGAACTTGAAGTCTCTGTCTGACCAATACAGTGTTTGAGAGCAGAGAGTGCTAAGTTCAAGAAGAGTATGGTTTTTATGACAGTAGAGACAGAGGGTGAGGGAATTTCTAGGGTTCAGGACCCTGATTGGCTGACATTTGTCTAGGAGTATCTTGACAAAAGGGTAATAGTTGTATACTGGGCTCAGAGACATCTGGTGATCATATCTAATCTTATCAAATGGTTGGAATGTCAGGTATTTTGCTTTAGGTTGTGGCCCTCCCTGGGTGGTGTCAGCTTCTGGCTTTACCTGAAGCCCATTGCTGCCTCATAGTAAACTGGAACACTGGGCCTACTTTTGGTGGTGAGCCTAGCCTTTAATGGCTGAGCCATCCTTCCAAGCCTCAGGCCTACTTTTGAGCTGGTTTTTATTAAGTGCCATGGCAACATGGTGGATACACCATGCCAAAGTCCCGCCATGGTGAGTATGGACTTTGGGAAAAATAGAAAGAAGAAAATTGTGTGGTTGAATATATTATCAGTATTCAGGTCTATGACTTAAGCCAATACTATAAATTTGTGTAACACAAGTGAATAATAATGAAAGTGAAAAAGAACCATTCTTTGTACCTTATGTCCAGGGAGACTTAGGAGAAGCAGGGTCTCTGTCAGGTACAAAGACTAAGTGGAACTTCTGAATGAAGTTCCCTAATCAACTGTCTTTCAGTGTTACTTCTCACAGTGAAATATGACTTTCGTGTGAATGAAGGAATAGCTTACAAAAATCTTCATTTCCTTCACAACTATTGCTTTCTCGGTCCTATATCAACAGTGGGTTCCTTGCAATCAAGCAATAATTTAAGATTCATGACACTACGTATTGATGCAATGGTTTAATGTTATTAATAGCTTACAATGCTGTATAATCCCTTATCATTTTGTAAGGGGCTGCAGGAGTGTACAGCAGTAGCATCTAGTGTTTAACAAGTTGACCCACCAGATGGATGATTCCTAATGGGTGGGCCCCACCTGGCAAGGCCGTGGGGTCAATAGCTGTAGATAACTATTTGTCTCTCTCCGTAATTTCTCTCCTGAGCCACTTTATTTCTTCCCTAAGAACAGCGTTGGGTATATTCCCACTGCTTGTGTGTTTATCTTGTGTAAATATTCCACCTCCTGGTAACACATATATGTGGAAACTCAGGAAGATGATTTTTGCTTAGGCTGTATAATTCTGATGAATAGAAATAATGCTAGGCTATTTTACATTGCTCAGACTGACATTGAATTCTCAGTCACAAAGACAACCATTTGCAACAATAGCTCATTTTGAACTTCAGAGCAGATGCAAAGCAGGCTGTTTGTTCCTGGAGGCAAATATCTGGTTTCCCCTAGAGACAAATACAGGAGGTCATTTCCCCAGTTTTCCTTGCTGATTCAAGGCCAGAGCTTGAAGCAACTTTAGACATCACTCCCAGCAGCAATAGACCTTTCTGTACACACTCCCCAAACTCAAGGTCCAACCAACTAATTTTTATTACATTACCATGAGGTCATTTTCTGTCTGTGAAAGAGTTAAATACATGGCCAAGCCTTGTTCACTGGCCAGTCAGGATGACATCCCTAACCAAATAGAAACTATGTGAATTATCTTGTGTTATCAGAATGCATCAGGCCCTGTGGGGGGCAGCAGCACCAGAGCAATAATGGACAGCTATGTAGAGCTAATGATGGATGGCTATGTAGTGCTGATGATGGACGGCTATGTAGAGCTATGTGAGAGCTACTGGAGACTATAAAGTGTGTGTGTGGCAGGTGGGGGGATGGGCCTGCAGAGTGAGAGATGAAGAAGAAGAATCCTGAGAGAAGTGTGAGGGAGTGAGTGGGTGAAAGAGTGAGTGAAATATGTGTGAGAGTGAATAAGTGTGAGTGAGAGTGGGTGTGAGAGTAGTGTGTAGGTAAAGAGAGATAGTCTGTAAAGAGATGCTGTAACTGAAAATAGAAATGTGTAACTGAGCTGGAGAGAGAGGTAAGCATTAAAGAGAGATGATATTAGGTGAAGTAAAAGAAGAGGTTACCATCAGGAAAACATGTACATATGCTTTTTTTCTTAGGTTACCAATAGCAAAAGCGTGTTTCCTGACTTTTTTCTTTACACTCAGATAGAATAGTCTAGCCTTGCCAACTTTATAGATTTTCTTATTTACCCTGGTACTGCCTTGGCCTGGTCCTTCAAGTCAGTCCAGATCATTTACTTCTGAATTTTGCCTAATAATAACTTTATTCAGATTTATTCATTTTTACTTTAAATGTATGCATGTCTTGTTCTTAATGTACATATGGGTACTATATACATACCTGATACCATATGAGCCAAAAGAGAGTGTTGGATACTATAGAACCTGAATTACATATCACTCTGAGTTATTTTGTTGGTGCTGAGAAGCAATTTCAGATCCCATAAGAACAAGTGTTCTTACTTGCTGAGACAATTCTTCCACACTGAAATTATCTACTTTAAAATGAGAAGTGTTATTTAATGGTGTATTACTAATACAGCTTCAAGAAATATTGGGAAATGTTGAAATATCAGCAGTGTGTGTATGTATATGTGTTTGTGTGTGTTTGAGATGGGGTCTAACTGTGTAGTTCTGGATGTGCTGGAACTCATTATGTAGATAATACTGGTCTTGAACTCACAGATATATACCTGTTTTGTCTCCTGAGTTCTGGGATTAAAGGTGCATACCACCATGTCTGCTCCACTGCATCATTTTTTAAAAGAATAGATGCATACTTTCTCACAAGAAGCAATGGTAAATATACTCATAAAATGACTACCTTTATGTTTAGGGGAAGGCATTGTTATGGTTATATCTACCAGATATTAAAAATATATGCATTACTTGAGAGAAACTATTCCACAATAAATAGATTAGTACAATATATTCAGTTCTAAGTACATCTTTTTGTAGTAAGGATAACATAAGTATTTTACTGGATAAGGATAGAGAGAAAATCTAGGCAATAAGCTGTTCAAACCATTGGTCAAGAAGTTCAAGCAAAAGTAAAAATAACAGTGTTCTTAACATGGAACTTTGATCTATGATGATCACCTTGAGTTTATTCAACATATAAAAGATGTATTGGAATACTTTATTGACATAATTTGTTAGACAAACTGCTAAAAATGTCTTTCGATAATAACTAGAAATGAAAACGATAAAAATATATTTTCCTGTATGCTAAAATAACCAAAGAAATGTATGAGAAGCAATAAACTTTCTCAGCACATAGAAGGTGTCTTCAGGACACTGAGGACTATAAATGCAAAAATAAGTCTTGGGCACTTTCTTCTCCAGAATTAGAAATTTCTGGTTGATAAGTTTAAGTATTATTATTTTTATATTTTACTGAGATTTCTAGCCAATGAAATATAAGAAGAAACTTAAGTAAAACTTTTAAGATTACATTGAAGTTAAAACATGGTCTTTGTGAAATTCTGATAATTAACCAACAATATAGTGCCTGTATAATCAATGAACAGTATTTAGGAAGCCACACACCATAATTACATAAAAAGACAAATTCTTATAGTGAGAATTTTAGCTGCAATTTTTTAGATGTCATCACATACTTGATTGTCAAACTGCAACTCTCACCAATTTTTAACATTTCTACTTGTTTATTTGGAACAAAAATGTCATGATGATTCGAAATTTAATAATGAAAACCAAGTTTCTAAAAAAAAAACCCATAGCATTATTCTTAATAATCGTAGTCATAGTAGTATTTTCTAGTGGTGGGGATGGACCCAAGTGTATTGGTGTGACAGGTGCATGCTGTACCATAGATCTTCATTCCCAAGACATTTTTTGGAAGATAAGGAAATGTTAACTGTCCCACTGAGTACTAAACTAAAATTAATTTGCTGGAATTCTACTTGTGATAATGGTATAATGTCACTAAAACGGCAAAAGTTAGAGTCATAGTCTAAAAACAGAAATCTGACATACTACTGAGTATCCATTGATGTGCAATGTCATCAATTTTAAGATCTTTATATAGGTGAAACATTTGTAGTGATTTGAATCTTTTAGAATTTTTCTTTATTGTTGTTTCATGCTTTTTGAGACAGGAGTTTAAAAAAATCTATTTTAATGTCCCAATGCTAAAAAAAAAATTCTTATTTTATCAAGAAATGTGCAAAAAAGTGTCTTAAAGTTTAACTGGAAAAATATGTAGCATTCAACAGTTATTGAACTCTACATAAAACAACATTACTCTCATAACTACGCTGATATTAGCTCTAAATAACAACTACTTTACACACAAAGAAGCCAGGCCTGAAAATACCTAAATACTTTCACAAAAGTTTTATAATAATAAAATAGAACTGAGATTTGAAAGTCAGAAACCAGAAAATGAGAAGAGAGAGTCCTGTGTTATAGAAATGGATTCAACCAACAATGGCCTTAAAACTATTTCTCTTAGTTGGCAAAATCTATAGCTAGAAAATCAAAAGCAAAACCAACACTAAATTCATCAGTGTAAACACAGGCATTCATTTACAGTGATCCCTTTGAGAACATGCAAAGTAGAAAAGAATTAATGAGATGTTGACCTATACAGTAGTTACTATTAAATCACTGTTAAACTGGAATTCACAAATATTTTTTAATCATAACATTATCTTTACATTAGAATGCTAACAGGATTATGTTCTAACACAGAAATGAAGCTATAGCACAGATTTGCCTATCAAAAAGGCACTGATGGGTGCATAAATAGGAAAAAAAATCATTTATTTCCTTGAGGTTTATGAAACCAATCAATTCTTTTCCTTCTTCTATATTCTCTATATACATTTTAACAATTGGTTATGACTTATACCGTAGAAAATAAATGGATAAATAAATAAGTCTTTAAAAGTAACTTTTAGTTATTCCTTTTAGTTTTTATTTATAATATAATTCATAATTTCCCCTTCCCTTTCCTCCATCAAAGCCTCCCAGATACCCCTTCTTGTTCTTTTCAAAATTCATCTCTGTTTTCATTAATCAATGTTATATTTATATGCCTAGCTATATATACATATATATTCCTAAATATCATCTGCTCAGTTTATTATTACTTGTATGCACATTTACAGGGCCGATGATTAGGAATCAGAGATGATAAATGACTCCAAGTAAACAGTGTCTTCCAAATACAACAGAACTGACACATGCATGAGCTCACAAGGGACTGGAAACATGCTCAGCACCTGCACAAGTTCAGATCAGACCAAATCCAAGCACAGGAAAGGGGAGGTAGACACAAGCCACATCCTAACCATGAAGCTATTTGGATCAGATACTTACCGGGAAATGGAAAATTAAGTGTCATTGCATATTTCAGTCACACCCTAGGGAAATCACAAGCTCAGGAACAGTAGACTAACACAAAACAGAATCCATTGTGTGTGTGGAGGGTGACCTTTTTTATTCTGTTTTGCTTCGGTATTAATGTTTTATTATTAGTTGCTTTGAATTTCACTTTTTGCTTTAATTTGTGGGGATGGGAAGCGAGCATGAATTTGGTGGATAGGGTGTTTGGAAGGGTATATGAGATATTGCAGGAGAGGTAAACATGATCTAATTATAGTTTATGGAAAAAATAATTAAGAAAAAGAAAAGGGAAAATAAAAATGCCCAAAGCCTTTTATGTTACGGTATTCAACTAAATGTGCAACTTAATGGAAGGGCTAGCTGGCTTCTAGAGCTTTCTTAGTGATACCCTAGCTCCATAATCAATGAAAACTTCTGAACCTCATATTAAGTTAGGGTAAGCTGAGGCTTTCAATAGACTGGGGCACAAGGATGTTCTAGATATCATATTAGATAAGGGGGAAAAAAGAACTTTAAGACCTCTATAGGCATGCAAAGATAAGGTGCCACCACATCCTAGTTAACCATGAGGCTGTGTGGAATGACACTCCTGTCATTTAATGGCACAAGATGATCAATAACATGTTCCTTTAAGCTCTCTGTCCTTGACTTATCTCCTACTCAGAGAATAGTTTCAGGAAGAAATCTTTGCTTCCTGACCTTAATTTTCCCTTGCTGTACAGCATGCACAATATTCTTTATGTATTAGTAAAACTATCTGGGAGCAATGCAGTAAATGACATTTATGCACTGTGCTATTATCATTACAGAGCAAAAATTTCCAGAATATAAGACATTCTGAAAACAGAAAAGAAAGAAAGAATGAAAGAAAAAAGGAAGGAAGGAAAGAAGGAAGGAAGGAAGAAGGAAGAAAGAAAGAAAGAAAGAAAGAAAGAAAGAAAGAAAGAAAGAAAGAAAGAAAGAAAGAAAGAAAGAAAACCAAATTATTTAGAGGTCAAAATTCAAAATCTAGCATGATACAAGTATCAAACAAATTCAGTTCTCCCTCTCTTTCTCTTTCCCTCCCTCTGCCTTTTTCTCCTTCTTTTCACTCACTTTTGTCATTTAGGACAGATACCTTCTCAGCAGTACTTCTAACATGAACCTATACTTCCAGAGGACACGGTGGCTTGCAAAATGTACACATGGAAGCTTATGTTCTCATTACGCCAGTGTGTGCTACAAGTTTGAAGGTTAACTAAGTAGGGATTTTTTAAAAACCTCCCTCAATGAGATTTTGGCCTGCAAAGACACAGATAAGAGGGAAATGTAGACAACCTTCTGATGAAACCCAGGCCATGATTTATTAATAAAGGCTAGTGCCATGACAATGAAAATGGGCTCTTTAAATTCTTTATTGCCTGCAATTGTCTTTTGTGATAGGACCCCAAGGGGACACTCCTTAGCAAAATTTAAGTCCTTTTACTGTAAGTGCTTTTTTCCCTTTTAAAGGGGAACATGAAAATAGAAGAGCACTATTATGCTTTCTTTGCAGTGACTCTCCAAAGACCCACTCTTTAATTCCCTTTGTTTTGACAGTCATTTTTATCATTTACATAGGGTCTCTTCCTTCCTGTTTTTACCCAGTTTTTTCATGTGTTAGTAGTCAATTAGACAATTAGGATGAATTAGAAAATTTGTAATAGATCAATTAGAAATCGGACATTACAATAGCATCCTGAAGAATCAAACACAGTCCCCAAGACAGTGGAGCTTTATTACGCTTAGATGACATCAAACTGTATTCTTTGTCACTGAATGTGCACATTTTATTACTTTCACTGGTAAGGAGGCGGGAAAAGGACAGATGGCACAGAATGGAACCTAGGAAAATCACTTATAGTGAACCCCATTTTAAACCCCTACTAATAAAGTTCTTTCTGTACATATGGGGCTGAATTTTTTTCCAGGAAAAGGGGGAATTATTCTTCATTTTTTCCAAGGGAGTTTAACTCTTTGAATACCCTAGGGCACTTTATGATGCATTAAATTATACCAAATAGCCTGAAAGAATTAATACACTTTCCAAGTCAAGTCTTTTATTTCCTTCTGCTGGGTAACATCAGGCCATTGATCATATTAGAAGGTCTAACCAACTCCCACAAGGCATTCTTCCTGATGTCAGAGGTTGCCAGGTGTGGTGGTTTCCTTTCTTGAGCTCCAATAAACTTTATACTACTTACTCAAAATCACTCAACTAAGTCACGTAATGACGAATTTATAACCCAGTATAGCTAAATGATGTCAGTGACTGTGCCTATTGCTGGCTAAGTATGTTAAATTAAAGCCATCTCACCAATATATACCCAAACTTTCCTATTAGTATTTGTCATCCCCAACAAAGAAGCAATTTCATGTTGCATTATCTTTCTTTTAATTATGTCTGACTCCAATTGATATTATAAAATAAGGAAGTCAGTCAAACCTTTTATCCTACCTCAGGGAGTCCAGAGAATAAGAAACCTGTCACTAATTCCTTCTACCTTACAGGCAAAACTCCTTCACCCAATTAACCAAGACCAGGTGCACCCTCCAGTGAGTGTGAGGAATGCCCAGAAATCATATACACTCCTTCCATCTTGGCAGAAAGGAGTTCAACCTGCACCTGATTAGCAGGTTTTGCTGGAGTTGCAAAACATTTAGTAAATTGACTTAAACCTCCAGAAGAAATTTGGGAAATAGTAGGGCTGTTACCATGTAAATAATGAATTTTTTGGCTCAATAATATCCAGAGAACTTTACTCATTGCAAGAACTGTCCTTTTTAGGAATCACCTTTGCAGTATACAAAAAAAGCCAAGGTTGCCTTCTGTATCAAAATCAGCAGCAATGGTGTGTGGAACTTGGATTTTGATCTGAGTGATATAACATGCACTGAGACTATATCTGCTTCTTGTCCTAATGGTTAGATTTTCACAGTTTTCAAAAATCTATCAGATTAAAAAATAATGAGAAGGAAGAAAAAAGACGGTTACATATATGGAAAATAAAATAAAGAAAGCAAAAATCTCAATTGAGAAATTGGCATAGACTATCTAGTGACATTATAATAAAAAATAACAGCAAAATGTTCTATTGAATTCAAAGATAGTATACATCATCAGTATGAGAACTGAACATACCTAATTAACCAAAGTTTCAAAATGATAATGTATTATTTCCCAGAAGGGAAATATTCTAGATGAGAAGCTAAGGCTTTGTTTAGTTATATGTTACCAAATGGCAGGGCCCCACATAATTATGATATAGTTTCAAATGTACTTAGTTGAGCACTAAGGCATTTTAGAATCTTCTTAACATCCATGTCATGAAAACAAAGCAGAAAGGGTGCAGAGTGAGATACAAACGGGCTCAATAAATACATTGCTTCATGGAGAAAGTTTGCTCAATTGGAGTTTAGTTTTAAAAGATGGGAAAGTATTATCTGATGTTCAACTGCACCAGGAGGTGATGTCAAAAACATTGACTATTTTATCTTTAAGAAGTAAAAAATATTTGTAAAAATAAATACATTTATATTCTTATTCATTTCCACATCACATAATACATATGTACATTGAAACATCTCATGATACCCAATAAATATGTATAATTTTATCCCATAGTTTAAGAGTGAATGGGTGTACTTCCTTAGAACTTATGGTTACAAAATGAGATGCTCCTTTCTGAGTCAATCTGTGGTTCACTATAGGATGTTAGGATCTGATAAGTCTGGTAAAGTTTCTTAATACCACATAAAAATGTTTATATTTGTTTTAATTCATTTTTACTCCATTTATTAGAAAATATCGATTTCTTACCATATACTTAGTTATAAATTTTAGCTTTATGTACAAAAGAAAATCAACTAAAAGTCTCAATGAAATATACCTGTCTGTACAATACACCTTTGGTTTCTGGATAATAGAAATCTATGGGTAGCCGTTGATTCTTTCATTTGAAATCTGTGATGTAATGAAAAGAAAGAACCAGCACTGTGCTGTCACTGAGAAAGACTTGGTGTATGTGCTTTTAGAGGTAAGCAACTGTTACAGGCACATAATTGAGATAAGGGATTTGTAAAAGAGATGTAAATAGAAGCAGTTACAGATAATTAGGAAAATAATAATTTTTCAAGATATTGCTTGTTTTGCAAAATAAATCTATTTAAAATGAAATCAAAAGTCATGCAAGGAATTCTTCCAAATAATTTTGGCCATTTGGTTTATTTCCTAGCTATTTAAGGCATGGCCAAAGCCTTGATGGAATTATGATTTATCTTGGTGCAGTTTATATGTAGTGGTTATGGTTCATGGTTTTAAATACAAAATGATGTAGGATTCCCCTCTGCATGCTTTAATTACCATTACTGAGTAAAGAAAACTGTCTTGGGCCTGTGCAGTGAGTAGAGGTAGGTGGGGAAAACTAAGCTGAATGTTGGGAGAAAGAAGGAGGAGTTAGAGAAAAGCCATGTAGTCCCACTGGACACAGACACTCGAATTTTAGCCAGTAAGCCACAGCCATGTAACAATACATAGATTAATAGAAATAAGTTAAATTAATGTGTAAGAGTTAGAGATTAAGAAGCTAGAGCTAATGAGCCAAGCAGTGATTTAATTAATACAGTTTCTGTGTGATTATTTTGACACTAAGTGACCAGGAAGTAGCTAGTGCCCTCCTCCAACAGCAAAATACACAGATCAAACTGAAAATCTTTTTTCTAAACATGAACCAGGGATGCACTCACTCCTGAAGGCAGCCCAGTTGCTTAACTTCTATGTAATGACATAAAATCAATCATATAGTAATCATTTTAGTGCTTAGAGAACTAAGCTGAAGTTATAGATAACATGAAGATACTGCTAAAATGTAATTTTAACGAAAGTCAGTCATCTGTACACTTAGTATACCCAACCCCAGGGCAGTCCTCTATTGTCCTCTTTACATTTATTAGCCTTAGGAGTCTATTCTAGCTGTACTTGTTTCCTGTTTGAGATATTATAACACACAATTTCTAGACCTTCTCAGCACAGGACTCATAAGGCAGTAATTTGCCAAAGTTTTGGAAAGTATTAAATTTTTTTGCTAATTCAAGAATAAAAAAAGTATTCTTTCTGTAAACTCCATTTCCCCTTGGCCTGAAAGAAATGTTTTAAGATGTTTTTCATTAGGGACCAGGTACTTTAAAGCAAAATTTTCAATGATTTTTCCCTAATAAATCAAGGGTGAAAGAAATTAATGAAAAAATACTCCCTGAAATGATCTAAGTTATATATTTAAGTTTCCTCAATAAATCTTAAAATCTTTCATTGTAATGTTCACCATCATTATGAATATAAAAGAACAAGAGCAATGTTTGAGAAGCATCATGAATATGGATCAGTTATTTATTGGATTAGGTGTGTGATTGAGGATAGTGAAGATAGGAGTCTCCTTCAATGTTTATCTAATTCCTTCTTAAGCAAACAAGAACAAGCATTTTGAGTTTAACTCCTCTCTTTTGGTCTGCCCCATTACTACTAAGACTCAGACTGTTTGTTTCCTGGAACCCTATCTAGAGTTGGTAAGCAAATAAAGGACAGAAACACAGATACATCTATAGAAAACCTGGTATCAGTGAGTGTCTTCTGCCTCTGAAAGAGGGCACTTATCATTGGGATTATCTGAAACCTCTTCATTTTTAATCTAATAGGTACAAGGAGGAGGGATTTGACAGTTTTGGGGAGAGGTCTCTGAAAGGTAGCAGTCTCAGGCAGCAATCATCTGGAAGTGGAAAATACAGCTGTTAGTTTTTGTACATACTGATCAAAGATCTGTAAGCATTCTTTTCTCATATTTTAACCACAAGGGAAAGCTTTGACATCCTTCTGAGCCTTACTCTGGTAAGACGTTGCCACCTCTGTGAGTTGGAAGCACTGGAGTCCTTGACATGGTGGGTCCCATGTCAACAATGCGCACTATTTAGGGCATCAACCAATCCTGGCTTCCTCCACTCCCTAAAATTTGCTTTGTTAAATGCACATAATATATGTCTTTTCTATCAGTGTCTACATGAGAAAGACAGAAGAAAACTGTGTGGTAGTTTTGTGGATTCCTACAATCTACACTTCAATTATTTCTATGTCAACTGAAGATTCAGGAGATATAGTGGTAATTATTAGTTTATGACCAAAAAATTAATGTATAAAAGGTCTTCAAAATTGTGTTTATTATAATTTACAAGACAATATCCTGGACACACTAAATTATTAAAGTGTATCACTAAAATTAATTTCACCCATTACTTTTAGATTTTAATGCACCAATTAGAGAAAGTAAAATTACATATCTAGCCTACATTCTATTTTTGTTGTATAGGCTTACTATATGTAAACAGATGATATCTAGTTACAATGCCATCAAATGGAGGATTTATTTTTAGGCAAGAGATAATATTTGATTGAGACAATTTAAAATAATGAAGAAGGTTCAAGTGACAAGACTTGTATTGCTAGTAACAAGACTACAATGACTGGAAATCAATTTTTCATATCAGTTTTTGTACAATTATTTGTATAATTCAGGTGGTAAAGGATACATTATTATATTCATCTGATGATGTTTATTTATGTTATATATATATATATATATATATATATATGAATGATTGTGATGAATCTACCACAGAGCCATACTATACTTTCATCCCTATAGAGTCAGTAGCAATAACAAGCGAATGTGGCATAAATACTGGATGGGAAATCCTCTCACTATCTTTGCACAGAAAGAGAAGATATACAAAGTCCAGTTCTCTTTTAAATCCAACTACTCAACCACTAGTACCTTTGAATGATTATTTTCCTTCTGAGTATCTATCAAGTGTCTTCCATGTCATTGATGACACTTTGTTGAGTCATTAAAAGAGATGTACTTCATTAGCATCTCTCATTCAAAAGTAACAAACCACATAGGAAAGGCCTAAAATCTGCCAATCTTAAGATCAAACTCGCTAAATCCCAATAATTTAGTTTATTTGAAGGAAAATGAACATTAAAGGATTATCGCATAAAGACCCATCAGTAGTATAAATCTCTTTAATAGTACTCAATAATACTTAAATGCTAGCGAACTCAAGATAGATAAGCATTCTTCCAGTCCCCACACAATCACACATGAAGATGTCATCATCACAGTCATGAAAATTAGGTTTCTTATCTTAAATTAATCCTACCTGAAATATCTTATATACAATCTTTTAATATTAACAATTTCAATGCATTCTCCATGTATATGATTATATATTTATTCAACAGATGAGTATTTAAAACCATACACTTGGAAGACAGAATACAGAGATGGCTTGAGTCTATACTCTAAAGGCATCTTTTTGGGATAAATATTTAAATTAAAAAAGTGATGCAGGTGGTTGAAGATATATAACTAACATATAATATCATTGGAATCAAAGAAATTATAAAACTAAAGGGTGTTTTAAAATACACATGGTCAAAGAATCTTGGATTAAACTGGAGAGATAATATAATAAGAAATTAATTGTTGAATCTAGGGTGTGATTTCTGGAAGTCTGGGGAGCAAAAGGAGTTGTGAATAAAGAAATCTCTAAGTCAATAAGAAGTAAGATTTTTTTGAATGTAGAAAACTAGATAAAAATCACTGAAGACAATGGAATTAACCAAATGGAATATATGCATTTGGAGAGTAACAATGTAGAGGAGTGTGGGCAAGAGGGCCCTGGAGGCTGCCATTGATGAGTTATAAAGCCAGTGAGTGAAGTGGACTCTTGTAGAGGAAAATAACACACATGGAAGGATCAAGAAAGCATAGGGGAAAAAACACTGCAAGCATCACCTTAACAATGAAAGTGAAGGACTTCCAATTCACTTTATATAATTTGTGCATAAAACAAGATCATCTGCCAAGGCATTGAAGATTTAGCAGAAGATACCAAATTATTACCTTAAGAAATGAGAACAAAGACTGTAAGAAGTACAGAAGAAGCCCCTTGGAATTATGTAGCACATAATTGAAGCTTATGTGTAAAAAACTACAGATATTGAGAGTAATTGGTTTTTGGATCTCTATTTTATGCCCATTGTGATGAGCTATCTTCTGGTGTGGAGAACTAAAGTGACAGACTCATTAAGAATTGAGATTTTTTTTTTACAAGGTAATGATGAATATGATGAGAAATGTCATCTAAGTTGAAAAGGCATAGATAGCTTTCCTTGTAAATAACCTCTTCTATATCATCAATAGATGTGAATCTGTCCAGTCTTATAATGTAGACATACATTTTACAAGATCATAGTATTTTACTAGATGTCCTCATGACATACCATAAACCCAAAGAAATAAATTCTATCATGTTCATTTTCTCACAAGCTAGACATGTAAGTTCTGGCGTAATGTCAATTTTTACATTAAAACTTATGTGTTATGTATGGAATAAAAGTATTTGATGTTCAATTTAGACCATGAGAATTATACTTTTGTGTCAGCCTACATTTTGAATAAAATTTTGATATCTATTAATGGATTCTCAGTCTGCCCCCATTATATATAGCCATCAATAATGACACTAGGACCTATCTCTTCTGCATGCATTATCTTTTTGAGAACCTAGTCTATTTGGATGCACACCTTCCTATGTCAGAATGGAAGGGGGAGGGCCTTGGACTTCCTACAGGGCAGGATACCATGCCCTCTTTTAAGGAAGCAGGGGGAGGGAGGAGAGGTGGGGGGAGTGGGAGGGGACTGGGGTAAGGGGAGGAAATGTAAATTTTTTGAATGAAAAAAATAAAAGAATATGAAAAAACTGAAAATGAAAACATACTAGAGAATAAAAGATTAGTTTAGCAAACTATAAAAAATGATATCTATAGAAAAGAAGTTTTTCTCCAAAATTATTTGCTTCATATTCATATCTGATGAATTAAAATATTTCCGTGACACTAAAATCACTTTCATTGTAGGATTTACATTTTCTCGTGTTTTTTTATTTTAAGTCTAAGTTCATCACCAAAAGGCCATGATCTTCCTTTACATGATGTTTGCTTATTTGAGATTTATCCTTTTGGCAGAAACAAACTACTATTTTAAATAAAGTTACTTTAATAAAAACTTAATAAAGATTTATGAATATTGAATTAACGTTGAGAAGGAATAAATTAAAATCATAACATAATACAGAACAAATTTTGTGGAATACTTAATTGTTTTTATTGTTATATTTTTTCATGTAGGAAAATCTTTAGTCTTAACAGTAAAAAACTGGCATTAAACAAGTAAGTGTTGAAATCATATTCATATGTGGCTTTAAATTTTAATTTTTAAAGTTCTATTCCCTTTGTAGGTTTATTTTAAATAGAAACAAATATTTGTAAAAGAAATAAAATCATAATAAAGTTGTTTTTCTTTACTTAATTCCCATACCCTTCTTTTATAGTATTGTCCATCATCAAGATGCTTTTAAATAATATATTTGAATATCTTTGGCTAAAAATTTATAAATATATGAATTCATATGATGTTTTCTGATAACATCCATCCACTATTATCTCCTGCCAAACATAGTGACTTCTAATCTAGTGCAGCCACTTTGGAAATAAATCCAATAAATTTACACTGTGATTTTACTAATCAATTTCTCAAATTTATTCCACATTTTACATTGCTTTGGGGTTATAACCCTATGTTTTGTAGTACAGTTTCTCTCAAGATATTTAACTTGTTTCCTTTTGCTAGTACCCCTGAAGGCAATTTTGCCTCCTGCTTTTCCTATGAAGTTTATCTTCCCAGTGATTAGCTCACCATATAGCTAATATATTCAAGCCCATCTTAGATGTTCTTTTCATAGCAGCAAAATAACACAGTTAGCCACCATTCGTTTTGATGCTGTTAACTTAATAGGTTTCTTTAGGATTTCTTGAATTTTTTTGACCAGCAAGATGAAAGTCTAAACAATGTCCTTTGATAAAATATGTTACTGACCAGATACAGTTTGGTGTGTATAGCTGACCAAAATAATGGCTAAGCAACAAACAAATGCGCTTAGCATGTAATTGACATTCCTTGTCCTGAAAGAGAATAAGAAACTGATGTCACAACTGGTATATGTTGAGGTGCTTGGAAAGAAGTGCAGCACCTGACCCATAAGATCTAGTTGTTATGGAGTATCATTCTCCCATGCTTAGACTGAAATTTCTGCAAGTTCTGAAAGGATCCTTCACAAAATATTGAAAACTGTTCCCCCATCTCTTCACCGTTACCTTTAGTGCGGGTCAGAAAACTTGAAATCTCCCTTGCCTCATCTCTTGTATCATGAATTGTCTCTGAAACCTTTTATTCTTATGAATAAACTTTGAGTAGACTTTGACAACAGAAACATCAAATAACTCTATAGTTCAGGTGCAAGGCGCTGCTGACATGGGGAGTAAATAACCTCTGCTATATCCTAGAGGAAAATCCTTGAACTCAATTCAAACCATAAGTTTAAACTGGGGATATAGCTAAGAAGAGTAATATAGCAAATCCAGTTCTACATTCATTCTAAATATTCTCTTTTCAAAAATGAATATTTATCTAATTTTGAAAATTTTATGTATGTACATGATAAATGTGATCACATCTATACCTCTTTCCACTTCCCTTGTGCCTCTACCAACACCCTTTTACTGAAGTCATGGTTTTATTTTTTAATAAACTAATAATACTAGTTACAAAGACTATAAATTCATGGGTGTGGGGCCATGAACCAATCTGAATCCAGGAACCAGTCTTAAAGTAAGAAAATTAAAAAAAAAAAAGAAAAATTTCTACTTCTTCTAACTACCCACTTCCAATAACTACTTAGTAAGAGTTTGGGCATGGAGAAACTCAACCCATCTATGCAGAAATTTTGGCTAGCTTGATAGTCTGAAAACATTCTACATCTAACCACAGGTGCTATGAGTTCAAGACTGCAATTGTCAAGTTATGTCCAGAATATAGAATTTCATAGCACTCTTCCTCATCCTTCCACTTTTGTGTTATTTCTACTTCCTTTTTCATGATGCTCCCTCTCCTTGGTGGTAATGTTGCTAATATTGATGACTTGTGAATAATTGCATACTTGTCACCCAAGTTGATGATGTGTTCCTTTCCTCCTACCACTTGGAAAGCAGAGGTAGATGAATCTTTTTGGTTTACATAATGAGTCGCAGAATGGAAAGCCAGGGTTACATAGAGATACCATGTCTTGACTAAAGAAAAGTACACCCCTTAACTTATTTTCTTCTATTTGAGAGTAATAATTCAGTTTTTACATTGATGATACATGACGCAAGAAGAAACTTCTTTAATCAACTCTGAGATCTGCTCAGGTCTACATATATAAGCATAAACGTTAGGAATGCTTTTGAACAGCAGGGCTATTATGCAAAATAACAGTAGTGGCTTCTAATCTAAGGTGTTTTACCTACTAAGCCAGAGACTCAGAATTCACGTAGTTCAAAGTTAAGAGAATACACACATATGCATCTGCACATGTGCTTGTGAATACACACAGAACACTTTTGTCTTGTAAAAATAGAATCGCAGAAATGTTAGCTGATGTCTGTTAGTGGGAAGGCTAGTGTTACTGTTCAGGGTTCTTGTATTAAATCTTTTAAATTATGCTGTTTACCATCACAGCTGCCTCCTTACAGACTTTAATTTTCTTTCTTTTTGTTCTTCAGTGTATTAGTATTCAAGGTAAATGGCTTGCTTTAAGAAATGTGACTTCAAAAGGATCATATGCAAAACATTTGCGTCTGGCGCATAGTCCATAGAACAAACTCAATAGGTTTAAACATTTTAAGTCTTGAGGCAAGAAAAAAATTAGACAGGATGAATGACTGAAAATGAGAAAGTTATGCAGTGTTTGCCATCAAGATTTGGGTGAAGTCATGAAGAAATCATAGGTGCTATACTCAGCTACACTCAAGTGAACGCATGCGGTGCCAGCTCGAGATGCTTATAAATTCCACTCAAAGTATTGTGGTTTACTTTTCTAAAGAATGTGAACGTTGATTTAAACAAATTTCCAGAAAGTGAGCTGTTTATGCCAGCCTTTTCCAGAAGGCTTTGATATGTAAAGCAATTTGGAAACAGATATATTTTTACTACTTAAAGTTTCCATCCTCCCCTTTGTGATGGATGGCAACTCTACACTAAGTTCAATTAATGTAAGAACTAGACACCAGTTGGAATTTGCGCACAGTAGAATGAGATAAAGAGATTCAATCCAAACATTCCAATAAATCTAATTTGCTTTATTATTTAAATGATATAAATAAAGGCCTTGGAAGTTGTGGGGCATAGCTTTAATTCTAGGACTAAGGAGGCAGAGGCAGAGGCAGACAGATTTCTGTGAGTTCAAAGCCAGCCTGCTCTACAGAGTGAGTTCCCAGAGAGTCAGGGCTACACAGAGAACCTCTGTCTTGAAAAACAAAAACTGGGGAGGAATCTGGGGACAGACATGGATTGATTTAAGTCCTTGCTTTATATTGTAATTTACACAAAACCAAGGAGCTTTGTGGAGCCTCAGCTTTGCTACTTATAAGATGTGGAAGTTCTTGCTTAACTTAGAGTGTTTGGGAAAATAAGTAGTCATATACGTGATTTATTTAACCAAGCTCAAACTTAGAGTAAACAGCTAACTAGCTAATACCTGATGAGGTTGCTTTTTTTTTTTTTCTCTCTTCTGCTTAACTGTTTAGGCATGATAACAGTGGTCCTTGACAGATATGCTGAGAAAAATCATCTAGAGTATATTTTTTTTCCATACATTATTTTGTTTTATTTTTTCCATTCAAGAACATAATTAAAGAAATAATTTTTTTTCCTTTCTTCCCCTTCTCCCGGTCCCCTCCCACTACCCTCCCACCCCTCCTCCCTCCCCCTTCTTCCTTGAAAGAGGGCATGGTGCCCTGCCCTGTTGGAAGTCCAAGGCCCACCCCCATCCCTCCCGGCCTAGGAAGGAGTGCATTCAAAAAGACTCAGTTCTCAAAAAGATAATACATGAAGA